>WMED01019119.1:0-12512 GCA_019650415.1 Pipa parva | reverse complement strand
AGGTCTTTATTGAACACACTCATTCAACATTCAAAGTGATAGTGGAAAAAGTAAGTGAACACTTGGAATTAATAGCTGGCTGACCCTCCCTTGGCAGCAATAACCTCAACCAGGCGTGTCCTATAGCTGTGGATCAGACCTGCACATTGTTCAGGAGGAATTTTAGCCCATTCTTCCTGGCAGAACTGCTTTAGCTCAGTCATGTTCCTTGGATGCCTCATGTGTACAGCTCTCTTCAAGTCAGTTCATAGCATTTCTATAGGGTTGAGATCTGGGCTCTGACTTGGCCACTCCAAAAGGCGGATTTTGTTTTTCATAAGCCATTCTGTTGTGAACTTGCTCCAGTGTTTTGGGTCATTGCATCACCCAACTTCTACAGAGTTTAAGCCAGCGTATAGACACTCTCACATTACCCTGTAGAATTTTTTGATACACTTGGGAATTCATCTTCACCTCAATGACTGTAAGCTGACAAGGCCCTGACGCAGCAAAGCAGGCCCAAATTATGATGTTCCCTCTACCATACTTGACGGGTGTACAGTGTTTTTTTTTTACACCAGATGTATCACTGCGTGTTCTTTCCAAACAGTTCAATCTTAGTTTCATCTGTCCACAAAACATTTTGCCAGTACTGTTGTGAAGTGTCAATGTGCTCTTTCGCAAACTTCAGGCATGCAACAATGTTCTTTTTAGTAAGCAGCAGCTTCCTTCGTGGTGTCTTGCCATAGACACTCTGCTTGTTCAAAGTTTTACCAACTGTAGATTCATTAACACAGATGTTAGCCTGTACCAATGCCGCCTTCAAATCTTTATCTGTCACTCTGGGTTGTTTCTTTACCTCATTGATAAGTCTCCGTTGTGCTCTTGGGGTCATTTTGACTGGGCGCCCACTTCTTGGCAGAGTAGCCACAGTCCCAAATTGTCTCCATTTGTAGATTGTTTGCCTTACTGTAGACTGGTGAATTTCTAAAGTCTTTGAAATCACTTTGTAACCCTTTCCAGCTTTATGTAAAACAACAATTTTTGATCGTAGACCCTCTGAAAGCTGTTTTTGGCGAGACATGGCTTACATACACGTATCCTTCTTGTGTGGAGCAAACTCAAAAAGTCTAAGTGGTTTTTATCAGTCAAAGTAGCTCTAGTCCACATCTCCAAACTTATTTTCTGAACAAGACTCCAGGTATGCTAACCCCTGACTCCAATTAGCTTTTTTGAGATCATTAATTCAAGGGTTCACATACTTTATCCACTAGCACTATAATGTTTTTATTGTTGTTCTCAATGAAGATATGAAGGTTCAAAATTTTTTTAGTGTTATTATTTTGGGTACATTATATTTGTCGATATGCTTGACTTGGATGAGGATCATATCACATTTTATGACAAGTTAATGCAGAAAACCATAAAATTTCAAGGGGTTCACATACTTTTTCTTGCCACTGTATACTGTATATATACGTTAGAGTACAGTGGTCGTGTTAGTCCATAGATGCAAAAAAATGAGTATTTTGGTGATACCTTTCTTTATTGGATTAACAGCCTTTTTAAATAAACAAGCTTTTGAGAGGTTAATTCTCTCTTCATCGGGTTTCAAACAATACTAAGTACAGGCAGGAAGGTATTCTATTGAGATAAGGGACTATTGAAAGCATTCGTAAATATACTTGTCATGAGGGTACCAGCTGCTATGAACATTATAAATACTTCTGCTACATAGAAGACATCTTTATAATATGGACAGAAGGTGAAAGGAAACTCAAACAATTCTATGAACAATTTAACTAATTCCACCCCAACATAAAATTGAAAATGCATTACTCCTCAGAGTGTGTTCTCTTTTTAGATACCACAGTCACTTTAAAACAAGGCAAACTACAGCTTCCATTTACAGAAAACCTACAGACAGATGTAGATACCTACACAGCTCCAGTTTTAAACCCTCCCATACCAAACAGGCCATCATTTATAGCCAAGCTATAAGATATCACAGAATCTGCTCCAACACAGAGGACCAGAATGCACACCTTGTCACACTCCCTAAAGCTTCTAGAGAGAAAGGAAACAAACAAGGGACAATTTACAAGAAAATAAAATCAGCCACCAATATCCCACGGGAACACTTACTTTCATATAAAAGTAAAGAACCCTGCACACACGTACCTCTGGTGGCTAATTACAGCCCTGCAATAGAGGGGATTCTTAAAATCATAAAATCATCACAGAGTTGTAGCCACTTCTAACGAGAGATAAAACATTAAAGGATATCTTCCCTAGTCCCCCAATACTGGCATTCAGACATCCCCCAAATCTAAAACACAAACTTGTCAGTCGGAAACTCCCCACTGAACAAAACAAAAACGAGGGAATAAAACCTTGTAAGAAAGATCGATGCTGCAAATTATTCCACCACATATGTTGAAGATACCATAGCCAGACATGGAGATAAAACCTATAAAATTAGTGGATCCTACACCTGCACCACTGCCAATGTAGTGTACAGTGATACAGTGTAGCAATGTAGTGTACATGATACAGTGTACTGCATGTGAGAATGGCTGCTACATTGGAGAAACTAGCCAAAAACTGCACATGAGGATGAACCTGCATAGACAATCCATTCACCCTCCTAACAATGAAGAACCGTGCACTCCAGTTGGAATCCATTTTAACCTAAACAATCACTCAATTAATAATCTAAAAATCAAAATACTCAAAGGGAACTTCAAAAACACACAAGAAAGAAAAACTTTTGAACTCAAAATGATAATGCATTTCAATTCCAAAAATAACTTTATATAATGGTAAAGTATGTATTTGTCTATGTGCTTTGAAGCTGTAATTGTCTCTGCAACACTAAAGGGGGAATTCACAATTGTGCGAAGTGAGCTCCGAAGCCTTCGGCTCACTTTGCACAGACTGATATGCGCTCACTGATGTCCTGCACGAGGACACCAGCGAGTGCATTAAAGGGATTCCAGTCTCGGCAAGGCAACTCTTTTGCTCTCGCCGAGACTGGAATCCATTTAATGCGCTCGCAGGAAAACGAATTAAGGGAAGCAAACTGCAAGTATTATTTCTTCCCTAAATCTTTTTTTTAACTATTTGTGTCAGCAATTGGCTTAGTAAAAAGGAGTTTTATATGTACGTGTACAGTTATATCAGCACTATGGTGCCCCTTTAAATCTTTAAGTTTTGTGTAGGCATCATGAGAGTGTTTTTATCAAACACATTTCACACTAGTCTCAGGTGAATTCAAGTAGAGCCTCTAGCTTTGTTCATCATGAACGTATTTCACAAGCTAAACCTATGAAATAAACCCTTTGGGAGGTTTTGGAAGGCTTAGGTTTCTTACAATCTATCAAAGCACACATTTCTGAAAGTAGAGAGATCTCTAATAATGTATACTGATTTAAACCTCATATTTGTTTTATTACTGTATCATTTTAAGGTACATTTTCTGGTGAAGCTTCCCTATACCTCATGGTAGAAAATGTCCACGTGAAAGAAACCATTCCAAGCTCACTAGAGCCACACATTCTTTATGAGCTGATGATATTCTGCTTTGATGGTGAAAAATTCCATGCATGAACCCATAGGTGTTAGTCATAGACACTGTAAGAATAATTAACATTATGTATTGTACAGTATGTATGTTGTTATGCAGAATTGATTAAAAAATGTCATCTGTTCTGACTGACTGAGAGGGTTATTCTCTAAAGTCCGAATTCAACTGTTAAATTCTCAAACAGCGCATTCCCACAGCAAATCCGAGACTGAGACAATTCTTCCATTGTAAAGTCGTGACTGTGACAATTTTAAAGTTGTGGCTGTAACAATATTTCCACAGTAAAGTCACAACAGCCACAATATTCTCATTATAAAGACGCAACTGTGACAGTAGCAGTCTACTGAGACTGTCTTTAGCTGGCGAATTCGCACCTTTACGCGACAATTCAGACTTTAGAGATTAACCCCCTGAGTTTAGTGTTGTTCTGAAGAACATCTCCACTTCTAAACACTTTACCCCCTCTATCCTCTTGGTATTGACTAAACTTTTAAAGGGGCTTATTCATCAAAGTGAGAATTTGCCTGTCAAAAAGATGTAGTGAAAATAAGGTAGCGGTTTGGAGACAAAAAAAGAGGTAGGAGAGACTTAAGAAGGGAATAAGGAAACAAGAAAAGATATTTTTGGGGCTCTTGATCTCTTATTTAATTGTGGGCCCTTGATCCCTTGTTTTCTGGTGAGATACAGAAATACAGTCCGACACTGTCTGTAGCACAGCACATACTGATATTAAAAAAAATAATATTTTAAACTTCATAGAAAATGCTGATAATGACTTTCCAAACAAAAAATATGATTTTAATTTGTAGACCAGAGGAAAAAGCAAAACAGTTTTGCTGTAGAAAGTTTTCAGAAAATACATTACGTGTGTGAAGTTTAGAAACAAACAAATTATGTTATGCACCTACTTAAGCTAATGCAAGAAAATCAAGTGAAGGAAATATTTTATTCATATGAACAATTCATGCATAATATTTATACATGTTTAACAACTAAAAATATCAGAGTTGTACTAGGCTACTAAGGGCTTTCAAGGTGAGGATAAGTATTCTGTGCATGCAACTTACCTTTACTAGGAAAAATGCAGAGAGAAGTGTGTAGGGTGGGGCTGGGGAGTCATGGGCAAATGACACAGTGTTTAGATTATGTCTAGCAAATTGTACAATATTTTGGGGCACATGAGTCTATTGAGGAAATTTCACAACACTTGTGTGTATACCTTCTGATAAAATGGTATAGTATTTGGAGGTATATTTGATGGAGAGATTTCACAGCATTTTTGGGGAAATTTGAAATGGCACACAATTTGGGGGTGTGGCAGGAGGGAAATTATCCGTCATTTGGTAGTATGTACTGAACAACATTTGGGGGTATATAGCTGACTGACAAAAGGCAAAATAATGTATGAATTAAATTCTGAGGTCTATGTATTCAAATACAGCTAACTTTAAAGGTTTGAATCAATTATAGGTTATTGTAACAGTTTGGAAGATGTTTATGACTTTTTCTGTTGCAAAATATTAAAAATGAAATTGTATCTGGTTATCTTCTCCCAAACTGGGTCTTTATTATCATGATCAAACCAAAATCTCTTCTGATTGATCCCTGTTTACTGGTCTTGTCTGTTTAGATAGCTTTGAGACTTTCTTGACATATTGATCATTAGCACTTGTGACAACTAAATTTCAGTGTCCCACCACATAAAGCCTAGAGCAAAACAGTATTGTACATGGCCAAAGTAAATCAGGGGATTACTTTTTCTTTAAAAAAGAACCAAGAGAAAATACACTCTGCCTTTAAATACCCTACTTAACAGTAACATTACATATTTGTTTCTGGAGCAAATGAATCAGTTCCATTCAGTGCCAATAATATTTTATGTTGGTACTGCACTTTGCTAATTAACAGTTTTGAATGTTAAACTACATGTGTTCAACTGATATTCCATTTTTATATTGTGTAAGTCAATTGTCAATGGAAATGAAAAAGCGGAATGCTAACTGTATTTTAATAAAATTCCATCTACATGCTTTCAGGGTGGTTCCAAAAGATTTCTACCTGGGTGAATACTGGCAACTATAGTAACTTTCTTATTAATGCAACAACATTTTCTGTTTTCAAAATAACAAATTTAAATGTCTGCTTAAGCCCACCAAAATGATATGTTCTGTGCAATATAATCTTGAAAAATGTCTTTGATTAAAAGTTTTTTGTAGAAATCGTCCATAAGAAAAAGCTAAATAGAGAACTTTTACACTGTGATTGTAAAAACAATTTGCACATTGGCTTTTTGATCCGGCAAGGCAGCCTTCTGGACACAAATCTTTGACTGACAACCATTGATCCTGAACATAAACAACCCTTTTTAATGTGTCTTAATGACTCAAAGCCCCCATCTGTGCTTTCATTAATTGGCTATTACTCCTAAAATGTTCACACTTCGATGTAACAAGTCACTTCATTGTCAAATTAACTGTGTAAAAGACAGTTAAAACACGGAATATTATTTAAAATGAGTAAAATGAAGCAGTGCTACATTTACCCATTAAAAAGAATTTATTGGTGTTTCTGGACTTGCCCATCTTGGGAAAAGGGTCTGAAGGTCATTATTTCTACGTGTTAGAAGATTCTATTATGTTAGCCTTTAGACTGGTATTAAGCCTCACGAGTAATAAAGGTGGTTAATGTATTTTTTTTTCATTTGAATTTTTCAAAAAGAAATACTGCTGGATTTCAAGTTCTTTCCATACTGTGTATTTAATTTTATATCAGGATGCTTACATATTACTCTGATCCAAAAGCCACTGCAGCTGGAAAGTTAATTAGCTGTTTGAAAGCTACATGCCTTGGCAGTGTAACAGCACCTGCCAGCAGCCTGTGAATACAGATGCACAGACTAATTTGGAACCAGTTTTTCAATAGCACCAGCATACAGTTTTATTACTTTAAATTTGACATGGGTAAACAATATCCTTTGTGCATTATGGGTTTGCATAGATTAAATCCAATCGTTCAGACAAAGAAAATGCATTTTTCTAGTACTTCAAGTAAGCTAAGTATGGAGTAGAATAAATAAAAGTAATTCACATATCAAATCTGGTTTTAGCTAGACACATCGGTTTATCATTAGGTGCACTTACGCTAGTGATTTATGATTTGGGTAAGTAGGGGAATACTGTAATTTCCCATACATGAGTTCATTGCACTGCAATTTAATTAAAAAAAAGGGATTTTAGAACGTCTGAAACATTCTTCAAAATGGTAATAAAGCAATATAGTATTCTGTTTGTGGCAAACCAAACAATTGAAGAATCATAAATAGCACTCTGAATCTGTAGAGAATGACCTGCAATGTCTGTGATAACCAGACACGTCTGTCTAATAGTAAATAAATAATAGCCGTTGTTCCCTTGAGATACACACAGGAGACACTACGATAACTAGACTTATTGATCATACGTTGAATAGAGTTTATTTTCAGGTAGAATTGGGACAGTTTATTTGGAGACAGTAAAATGGAATAGATACTGTAGCCTTGGTGAAATTTGATGCACGGGAAATGCTTCAGATTCACCATTTCTAGCATTTTATATTTTAGGGACTCTAATCTGTACTTAGAGCTCCCTCTAGTGACCTTTTGTAATATGAAACTTGTTATTGTGAGTTACATTCAACAGGGTCTTACTGGATTTCTGCCCAGTGATAGATTAACAAATCAGGGCTCACCCTAACTTATCTACAGTGCCGGTCCTGGCCCTATTGGCACCTTAGGCCTGCCCCCCTGCCCCACGCCATCCCACGCCACCCCTCCCTGACCCGCAACACCCCTCCTGCCCCGCGCCGCCCCCCTTGCCCTGCGCCCCCCACTCACCTCCAACAGTGCCACCGCATTAAAAAAAAAAAAAAAAAACCTGGACAGACGGCGCCCCTAGCATTTGCCTATATGGCCTAATGGAAGGGCCGGATCTGCTTATATAGCTTGTTATATGGGTGTGTCCTGTGTCACTGCCTCCACCCCTTTGCTAGAGGGCCTGCTCAAGGAAAATATTACCTTAAGGATTCCTATTATGTTTAGCTCACCTTAGTGTGTGAGAGTGGACAGTGTAGGATATCTAGCAGGGTAGCTTAAGACCCCACCAGGAGCTTAGTGGAATGGGGGGCCTAAGTTTATTTCTGCCAAGTGGAGGATACACAGCTCAGGATTAATCAGTGGTAGCCTTAGGGACCAAGCTTTAGCCTCATCTAAGAAGGAAGCTGTCTAAAAAGGTCCACCCAGAAATGAGGGCCATTCAGAAACCCCCTAGGTTTCACATTTGTGCTCACTTGATACCAAATCCTCTGGTGGTAACCATATGGTGATTGTATATATCTGCATTCTTTTTTACCTGTCACTCACTCCATGTCACTCTGTATCTGTGTGAATATTGACTCTTATGATGTTAAAATATAACTCTCTACCTCTCTGTTCTATATGGTTTACTGTTATAATAAATGTATGAGTTTTAAGCAAGAACCACTGACGCCCTGGCTTAATGACATTTACTTAATGCCCTACATGTACTAACACAATTGTCAAAGTCGAAAAGGTTTTTTAAAAGCCTATTGCTGGAGGAACATTCTTTATTTTATTATGTCAGTATTGCCTATTTAAAAATACTGTTTTTGCCATGTAAGAAATAACTTTTTTAAGCATTTTTTTAATATCAAAAAGTCATTTTCAATCTGTAAAAATCAGAAAAATGCTTGATAAATAACCCGTGTTATAGGCCTACTCCAAAGTGTAAGCGGAGCCTGCTTCCCTGAGGTTCTCTAATAGCCTGGGTATATATGAAATATGGCTATGAGTGGGTTTTAGTACATACCACTAACTATAACATTACAATACAAAAGTGCAAGCAAAGCTGGATTGCATAAATCAAAAAATGAATTATAACAGTATAATGCATATAGCATATATAAAAATATGATAAAATATATACAAATCATAGACCAGGGATGGCGAACCTATGGCACGCGTGCCAGAGAGGGCACGCAGAGCCTTCTCTGCTGGCACGCGCGCCATCGCCATCCCTGCACTTTCTTTGATCCCCTCAGCAGTGAATCTGATATAGGCTGTGGATCTGACCTGCCAGTTTTCAGGTCGGATCCGCAGGCTATATTGAAGGAGGCACTCGCGATGGGTCGCTCTTCTTCCACAAAGAGCCGGCCGACCTCCTACTTCCTCAGCAGTGCAGGCGTGATGACCTCCTACTGGGGAAGTAAGAGGTCGGCTGGCTCTTTGTGGGAGAAGAGCGAGCCATTGCACGCAGCCGTCACCTCTGCCTTCAGTACAGGCCACGGACCCGATCTGACAGATCCGTGGCCTGCACTGAAGAAGCGCACACGAGCAGGGGAGTTCTCCTCCACCGACGCATGTGCCCTCCTCCCCCCGGCGCTGGCGTGATGACGTCACTCACCAGCGTCGGCACTTAGGGGGATGCACTTGGGGGGTTCGCCACCACTGTCATAGACTATACCACATTCCAGAAAAAAAAATCTACTTTCTAATCAGGTGCCTCTTCCTTTAGTCCATATCCCAAACCAATAAAAATGGTGGAAGCTCAGTAACAGCCTCTTTGAAATAATTTTTCCGACTGATATTTTGGGGGCATGGCTCCTTCATCTAGTGATAGCGCATAAAATATTTCTTTTGCAGTTTGTACTCTTTCACAGATTATTCGAAGTTTCATATAAAACTCATAATTCAGGAGGTTTTGCTCTTTTATAATTACATTTTTTTGGGTTCATTTGGTGATATTTTAAATAAATGTTTTGATTCTGCATTTTTTCATCATTTTATTTTCAGAAACTAACAGAGATTTTAACGTGATAATTTTTAGCTGGAAGTACTATTTAGAGACGTTTGCCAACTTCACTGTTACAAGAGCCCATGTTTACTTGGGTATCATTTTGTTAGGTGGTTTGTACACTTTCAAATTTTTATGTTATTTCTAGGCGGTAAAAACTCCTTATTAAAATATGATCTACATCTGAGTATTAGACTAGACTAACGTGTGTATTTTATAAAACTATTTGTTTTATATGGGAATTTCCATTTTAGGTTGTAGTTTTGCTAGTTAACCACATATTAGTTTCATTTTTTTCTGAAAACTTATAGCAAAATTTATTATAGTTGGAAAGACCACTCTCAATCTTTCCGAATTTATTGTGTAAGATCTTGCGTTGTTCCTGCGAGATTACCGCATGAGTTTTTCGATGGAAGGGTAGCCATACTTTACATTGGTAGTATGGCTACCTTTTTATCGAAAAATCGATTGCGCGGTAATCTTGTGGAAACAATGCGAGATAAACTCGAAAGAGTGAGAGCGGTCTTTCTGACTTTAATTACATTAATAGAGTGATCTTTTTAGGAAAGGGCGTCTACTGGTACATATGTAGTGTAGTTATAATCCAGAGGTTTTCTTGAAAAATGTACTTTTTCAAATAAGAAAATGCATCAATTGAAAATAATACAGTCCATTTCACAAAAAATAATGAACTTAACAATGCACAGTGAAGCACAAACTTGCTTAAAAACCATTCAGCAAAATATGGTGAAAAATTCTATCAGTTGACTAGCGCTAAAAGGTTATGAAGGCCTAGACCATTTTTCAGTTTTCAGATATTTATAGTTCAAAAATAAAATTGTTAACATAGCGAAAACACTTGTACATTCTGAGTTATTAAGTTAAATTATTCAGAAAAGTGTTCAAAGCCTTCAAAGCTCTGCAAAGCTGAAGCCATTTCGGACCAGAAGATGTAATTTTATGTGTTGTGTTTTCATCTTTATATCATAATGTTTTGCACTATCATTTCTTTTTAGTTGTGTGGAGTATAAAAAATGACCATATCAATAAAATAGAAAAGTAATTAAAGAAAGCCAATCTTGTTAAAACCTCCTGTTCTACCTTTACAAATGTACCTCTAAACAGAATGGAAAAAACATTCTTTATAAAATGGTACAGCTTGGTTAAATGGACTGTACATTTCACTTGCAGTAGGCTTTTGTGGATCATTGTAGTCATGTATAGAAGCTTAGAATTCTGTTTCCTTTAAGAACAGAGTAAGAGAGAAATAGGTGGTCTCCTACAAATTGGACTCAGAGTTGGTAACACTGTATTGGGTATGTAGAGTCTACTGTCGACCCACAGTCCTTTTACATTCGTTGATTACTCAGTTAAACCCCTACTTGCTTCTGAATGTACAGGCAGGAGGAAGATTTTGGTTCCGGTTTTGTCTACTGCAGACATGGAACCACGTAAAAAAGAATTGGATTGTGGATATGTTGGGCAAGAAGCAAGAATATAATATGTGAACTATGGTCTATGGTTCTCCAGTTGCACCTCTTGTAAATATAATATAATATACAAGGTGATAGTGGTACACCTGTTGCATTGTGATAATTCATATTGGTCATTTATCAGTGTACTTGGACACTTTGCTTTGTCACCCTAGGGTGCTGGATAACTTAAAGTTGTTTAACCTTGTACAAGCAAAAGGGCAGACAACATAATTTAAAGGGCTTCTCCAGTCCCAGTTAGAAGAGGGGCGATGACGAGAAAACCCTGTTTGTATTATAAAGTGATTAGATTTGTAAAACAAAAGTCGTTTAAAGTTATAAGCAAAATCATATTCAAATATAACCAGGTACAGTCGTGGGGCTCTTCCACATAGTCCTAATCCTCCACTTTTCTCCCCAGCCCCCTATCTTATGGCTGGCATTGGGCCACATTTCTGCAGCACACAACTAATCAGAAATGAGAGGGAGGTGAGCCAGTGATATCACTGCCAGGGTGCAAGGGCACTGTCCTACTGTTCCCCATTGGCAGGTTGTGAGGTTTCCAGAGGTCCAAGCTAGAAAACTGAATACTACAAGGACAGACTGAAACAGAGTAGGAGATGACTGCCATATTAAAGTGTATCTAATTATATATAACGGTATACAGTAATAAATTCATAATTTTCTCAAAGAGGTTGGTGGAGGATGACAAGATTAGATACAGGCAATGGAAGGAGCTGCACTGAGTGTGGCTGTAGTAAATATCAAGGGGTCTGCTGCTCAGAAAATATTAGTTTTACATAGAAAAATATAAAAGTACAATCAAATAATTGAAGTGGGCATTGTGGTGCTTGCTACAACCTTATCTTTTTGGCTGAAAAGTAACACTTACAAGCATTTCAGTTTTTCTTCATACTCCAGACCTACATGTAGAGAGACAGGGTGAAGGAGACAATTGCATCTCTGGATTCAGATTACAATTATAGTGATTTATAATTTTCAGTGAAAAATTCTTAAGAAATAAATATGACATGTTTTGAAAAACGCATTTTATGATTTCTAAGAATCTTGGAGGCAGGGGTGATTGTATAGTGAAAAACATATGTATTGTACATCTGACAATGAAAGAATATAGTTCATGGTTAATTGTTATTCATATCAGGAGTTTCACACAATAAAATGACATGTAATATCATCACAGAACATATTTAAAAAGAACAGGTAAAAATGTGCTAAATGCAGGAGCAACAATAAGCGCTATAAATTGCTTTTGTGATAGTCTGATCTGCAGTAGAACATGATTGCTTTAGTATTCTTTGTTTTTGTACAGAGTGCACAAGAAAATGCCAGGATATTGTAAGTAGAGCTAACCTTGTAGAATGTATAGTTCAGGAGTTCTAGTCTACATACATTTCCTATTGTGGTTCTGTTGTTATCTTACATATTGTATTTTATTGGGTATTTTATCTACAGCACATTGTTTAATTCTAACAAGCATCATTCAGAGAGAAAAGTGTAATAGCTGTATTTTTACAAAATTAAAATAGATAAACTTTCACAAAAAACATGTAAAGTGGGGAAAAAAGTATTTAGTCAGTCACCAATAGTGCAAGTTCCACCACTTAAAAA
>WMED01019118.1:0-12512 GCA_019650415.1 Pipa parva | reverse complement strand
TGAAGCAGTATCAGTCTCAGACTCTCAGTCAAACTGAAAACCGAATGATGCTAATCAGCCGGTGAGCCAAATACTGTATATAAAAAATGGTCATGTGATTTCTGTAGCCAATGACATCCATACACAGCCCAGTGGTGACATTGCTCACCCACGCCCCCCACCCCCTTTGTTCTCTGCCCTGATTTTAAATGAAAATTGCAGGAAGCACAGAAAGGGGGCGCCTGTTTAATATGCATATGTCAGACTCATAACAATTATTGAGCGATGCCGATTATCGTTACGATTTTTATACAATCATCGGGTCATCGATAACAGCCGATAATTGTAATAATCGTACCGATTTCAACTTTGCTCGATATCATCTCTCATCACTATCTACATTGCATTTTTAATTTGTTATTAATATTCTGTTTCCGCCTGACTGCTCCAACTGAAACGTTTCCCTTCCCTGTAACCTCAGTTTACTGATTGATAGAGACTAAATCTAAATCAGAAAGATAACGAAAAGGAGACTTTGGGTAGTTTTGATTTTTTATATTACAAGACGACTGAGATCCCACTTTAATCATATTATTATATTTCCTCACATCATTACAACAATCATAATACACAGAATATTAAACAGAATTTCCATTATAGCTGGGATAAACCTAAAAATACTTATATTTATTGAAATTCAAATAATGATATGAGAAATACAATAATGTATAAATATATAGTCAGCTGTATGATAATTTTATAAGTTTACCTACTAGCATGAGAAGAAATATCAGGGCACTGAAGTGTAACTTATTTTCCCAAGGGATGAGAGTAGCTTTCCTAAACATGAGTTTAATAAGACACTATTGTAAGGTCATTGTTATCTTGTGACAGAATCATTTATTCTATGCTAATTATTTCCAGCATTTAAGACCAGTGTGTGAGAGTGTTTGTGCATGCGCATGTGTATTTGATTTAATGTGCATAAAAAAATGAGGATCAAACAATTGTCATTTCATCGAACATTTTTAGTTCATTCTTACAGTCCCAACCTGCGCAGGTCTATTTAGCCACTAATTTGTCGACTGTTGTGAAAGCCCCTAAAAATGTTGCATCTATAAATAATAGAGTAGTTATCCATAACCACCTTTCATGTAATAGCATAGAGCCTACAGAGGCTAATATGAAAGAAATGCTGGTTGCTAGGTACCAAAATGATGCTCGCCTATTTAGGAACTGATATAGTTTTGTCACCCCGCTAAGATGACAAAACTGTAATTAGAGATTAATCAAGAGTTACATTAGCGGCATGGTTTCCTGCAGGCTGACTTTTGTTGCTCACCAGCAGTTAAGTGCATCTGCCTGTATTTACCAGTTCTCTGGAGATTTAGACATTTATTGCCATATTTACAGAGAGTAAGCTACCAGAAAAGCTGTCAAATCAACTGGAAAAACCAAACACGTTTTTTTTGTAATTAGCCATCTAAACTGAGCAAACATTTTATGTATGTGCAGTGTATTATATTGTGTGCTTGCATGTTTTTAAATGCTTTTTTTTTGCATGATTTTTTTCATTCTTATGGTCTGTATGTCTAATGTTATCAAATTGTATGTAATAATTAAAACTGCTGAACAAATCCACCTTAACTGCGAATAAATTTGCATTTGATGGTCAGTACATTAATGTCGATATACCTTCCTGTTAATTCATTAAAATAGTTCTCTATAGCTTTGAAGTAATTTACACCAATCAAATGCTGATCAGAGAGGAAGGACTGACAATGAAAATTAGAATGGAAAGCTTTCAAGTTCACTATTATTTAAAATCTCTGTGAATCCTGCACCCACAGAGTACCATGGGACTGAGACACCACTGAAAGTGCTAAATTGACCCAGACCATTACGCCTCTGTAGAGACTAAGACAAACTGAAACAAGGAATGAAACAAAACTGAAAGAATGTGAATTCACTTAACCAAAGTGGGTTTATTGCTGGTTAACCCCAAGGTGTGGAGTCTAAGGAGCCTCCAGTCCTCACATTTAAACCTCACAAGGGGGTAAGGTGTTCCCAGCAAGGAGACTCCCAGGTTGCGGTTATCTGGTAGAGCCTTACCCTGATGCCTAACTACCATATTGAAACACACTCTGCATATGCTCATTAGTAATTTAGGTGCAGTTAAATGAGTCTTACCCAATCCTGTTTGTGCAAGTCAGTAAGATTATTTATTTTTCTGCTTGTAAAGTAAATAAATCTAATCCTACACTTCCTGCGTAGTGTGTCACATAGTGCAGATAACATGTCTTCACAGATGTAATGACTGGGTCTGTGAACTATGTTATCATATTAAAATCAATACTTTATAATCAATTTTCAGATTACATGATAGATAGATATCTAGATAAATAGACAGATAGGGTGAAATTTATTAATGGCGGAAAATTTTCCGCGCGATCAGAATTGCGATCGATTTACCATCGCGCGATGGTAAATCCGATCGATTTACCATCGTGCGATCGGAAAATCGATCGATTTACCATCGCGCGATCGTAAATACGATCGATTTACAATCGCGCGATCGCAATTCCGATTGTGCGATCGGAATTTACTATCGGGCGAACGCTTCGCCGTTAATAAATTTCGCCCATAGATAGATACAGATAGATAGATAGATAGATAGATAGATAGATAGATAGATAGATTATAGAAATATATATATATATAGATAGCATAATAATGATTACATATTTCTATTAAATGGATACTGCATCATTGTATTATAGTAATGGTGTAATGGTGGTTTAATATCTTGCTGTTTTTAGAAAGAAATCAATACCTAAACACCTCAAATATCTACTATGCAGATCTTAAAATGTATATGAATGTGTCAATGGGTGAGAAGCCCTGTCTTTTATGGCTAGTTCTACAAATATGCCCCTGCACCAATTTTAGATTAATTATAACAAAATGCTATGAGTTTTGATTAAACATTTCTAATACTGTATGTCTGTATGATCTGATTAAAGGGCTATGGTTTCTCAACAATACCTCTGATTTTATATCATCATAATAATTGAAATTAACTGAAATTTTGTTTAATGTTAAATAGTATTGTGTCATTGGCCATAATTAAGTCATGTAGTCCATTTTTTGTAAATGTACCAATATCAGGGAGTTTATTTTAACTTGTTCTATAAAGCCAGATCTATCTCCATCATTCATTTCTTTAAAAGAAAATGTAGAAGAGTTATTCTATTCTTTCATTCATCCCTCTAGGTTTGTTTTTGAAAGGCACGGGGCTTATAATGTGCGTTTTTATATTATATAAAATTGGGCCTACATTATATAGGCCTACATTATATAGGCCATATATAAAAATTGGTGATAAAGGTAAAATACTGTAGTCATTATTTCAGCTGCACTTCTCATTGTGCCTATCAATTTCTGTTTTCATGAATATCTTAATGATAAGACATGTAAAGAATTTATTTTCTTCCATCATAAAACATTATAGATTACATATCCTACCTTTCATCAGTGTATCAAACTCTTTAAATTTGTACATTTTGGTCTTGACATGGGGCTCTTTGTCTTTCCGAGTTTATCACACGAGATCTCGCTGTTGTTCCCGCGAGATTATGTGTGAGTTTTTCGATCTCGATTTTTCGATAAAAAGCTATATTACTAATGTGTAGCGACCTTTCCATTGAAAAATTTGATCAAACAACTCACGTGGGAATCTCATGAGAACAACGCAAGATCTCATGTGATAAACTCAGAAAGACCGAGAGTGGTCTTTCCAACTAATAAATTTCACCCTGCTCCTCTAATCAGTAATGTAACAATAAGGGCTGTATCAATCCAGTGTGACTGGGACCAATCCCTCAGGGGGTCAGAATAATAATATTATGAATTATAATCTGTTTTACACCTACACAATATTGTTTCATTTACATTTCATATGAAAAAGTTAAATTTTTGTATGTATTGCGATCTTCCTAGCAGGATAGTTTTTTTTTTTCACTTTTATTGCTTGTTTCACACTGAGTAATTTTCACAAATTTAATTTTTAATAAAATATTAATAAAATAAAAAATAATAACAAGTCATCTAAAATGAAAGTTTTACATTTACATCTACCTTGGATCAAACACCAGATCCAAAAGACAGCTGGTCGAGCGCATGTGCAATTTTTCACTCTACAATTACCTTTGATTGAAGGTAATCTGATGTTGATATTTGTGAGGTTTATCTTATTTTATGTAAGGGATGATGGCTGATGAATTAGGTCAAAACACAAAAGACCAAACAACTAATGAAAAAAAAAAAAGAACATTATTAAAAAATGTCATCCAAAATTGGGCTCCACTTCCCCAAACCAAGGCTTTGATGAAAATTGTTTATTGCATGGTTAAGTTCCTATCTAGATGGCATCTTCTGGGCTTTGAAGATGTTGCTATAGTCTTAGAGGTAAAAAAAAAAAAGTGAAAATTGCTGTGTTTTTCTATAATTTATGAGACAGGGTGCTTCAAGATAAATTATACTCGCGGACTCTATCTTGTCTTACAAAACACATGTAAAATACCTGTAATTTAGTCATTTGAAAGCTTCCATGAGGAAAGGAAGCAAGGTAAAACACACAAATAGCAACATAGCTATCCTGGTTTATAAACACACAAAGGGTTTAACAAATAAATAATGGGATCAGAATTCATCTATACGTTTAAACCTTGAAAAAGTGCTAATGCCTTACAAAACGAGACTTTATTTGGAATATAGATATATATTATAAGAGGTTTCTACAAAAATCAACAATTTCTAATTTAAAAAAAGTTAAATGTAGACCAATATATCCCCCGATGGCAAAATGTATACAATTCTAGTTTACAATAATGAACATTAAAAATATATTTATATATACAAATAGAACATCATGAATGTAATTTACAAGACGAAACGATATAGAAGCAATGAGACATTTCCATTCTTAATTTGATTCTAAAATGATCTTAGCTCAGTGCAACATTTGTTCACTAAATTATTACCTATAGAAGTATGGTTATCAGGATTTGCTAATAAAATAAAAACTCCTTTCTCTGTGTTTTCACCCATTCTTGCCAACTGTTTTCATTTTCATCCATTTGTCTGATTTTGTCCAATTTTGGCCATGTTTCTGCCAGTTTCCCCATATGGTTGTAGTTATCTGCAGGTATCTGTAAATATGATATCTGTATATGATTGCTGTACCGGGACATGTATTGCTATGCCTGGTCCTTCCTCTGGATCAGTGTAGTAGTATCAGGTTCTCTTCCTGCAGTCATTGTGCGCTTCCTTCTAAGGACACCCAGATTGGTGCACTAAAAAGAAATTTAGCATTTTACTTAACTCATGGGGAAGTTCGGCCCAAATCCAGAGAAATGGCTTGAAGATCTTGGGGGACAAAAATAGGATTGCCTTTATATCTTCTACCTGGCCTATCTATCTATCTACATCTACTGTATCTATCTATCTATCTATCTATCTATCTATCTATCTATCTATCTATCTATCTATCTATCTATCTTTCTATCTTTAAAAAAAATGAGTATTGCAATGCTTGGTGATACCTTTTTTATTAGACTAACATTAGTTTTAAATATACAAGCTTCTGATTCTGATGGATTGACAATTAAGGGTGATTTTATATTTGACGATACAATAGGGCCTATCTGGGGAGTACTATTGTGTATAGCTCATACAAATTATCCATACGATTAGTAATGTCTCATAAACTACTCTTCTCTGGGGAATATAAATTGAAAGCTTATTAACAGGGGTGGTAAGCACCTTTTGGATGTCATATTTTGAGTGTAAAAGTGTAAGTTTCATTGTATAATACAAATAGTAATATAGGCTCTCATAAAATACAACATTTTTATAGTCCTGAGATATTTGCTATCAGTTTCAAAAACCATAGTAAATGTTTCACAATCTGGTGGTATATTGAAAGACAAAGACACCAAAAAAATTGTTAATTTCCTAAATAACTGTTAAAAATTCTGTGTATTAAATATGAAAATTACAGTACATTTTTTTTGTTTGATTTTATTTTTATTTGAAAAATACATTTCATTTGTTGGGCTAGAGCTCTTTACAAATATCTAAATTTATCCAGAAAATAACCGGACTGGACATGGGTCTGTTTATGCAACGCATCGAAGTAAAGCGAACATAAAAATCACAAAATGATGAACGCAAACTTCAAAGGTGACATTTTTGCAAATACCAAATAATACTACTACCATGGCTATTCGACCTTTTTTTTTTTTAGCGCCACTGTTTCTTTAAGCTTAATGTGCCCATTAGGGGATTGTAGTTCTATAAGAAGAGATGCTATGGGCTATAGTCTATTCAAAAGTAATGCATTAGTTCATGTCATTCAACTGTTGACTGATTTGGATTTCTGGGATAAATAATAATTTATTTCTTGCATTTTTACAGCCTGAAGGCTAGATCATGTATATAAAGAAGTATTGAAAAAAATTCTTATAATTTCCTTGTGTTTTTCAGTTGACTTGCTAGGAGAATTTCAGTTTTTAATATGCCTTTGTTATATGAAAGTAAGAATAATGATTGCCTAAGGTGCCTATTTTGAAGTGCATAGTTTGTTTTTTCTATGTTGCTGTTTGTATATGAATTAACTTTAACCGACCCTTTTTTTTTCGATTTCATACCATTAAAGTTATCAAACCTATCCTATGCAATCACATTCAGTGCTTTAACATATGCGTCCATACAAAAGGTGTCCCTCACAACTATGCAGAGGTTAGAATTCAGAATCTTTCAAGGACTCCAGTGTTATATTATATGACAAGTTTATTGTTTGTATTCATTTTACTAACTGATCAGAATTGCCATTTCCATTGTGAATACCTAGAATGCGTTATTGTTAGAGGGTTCAGCATTATTGCATAAGAAACATTATTGCTATTTGTTTGGATTCATTGTCTAACATGTCACCATATGTTAGTAGTGACTACTATCAGCAACTTGTTGCACAGGGCATAAACATTTTGGGGTGAAACACAATGCACAGTACAACATTTAGCAGAACTAGTAAATTAGAGCAAATTCAGGTTTTATACAATTAGCCTTTATTTATGTCCATGTAAAAGCAATAAAATAAGAGGTGACATTTTTTCATTCATACAATAAGGTTATTTTTTTTCTTTACATTCTCACTATTAATAACTAAAATAGAAATCAGTATGGCCAGAAATAATGTTTTAGGTAAAGAGATTTATAGCTGATGTTTATATTACATTCAAATATATTTCTTGCCAGCCCAGATGTTAGGGTGCTGATATAGTGTCCAATCCTTTGTAGCAGTTCCTTTTGTAAAGGAAACATAATAACTTGGATTATGATAGATTAATATATTTGTGAAAAATGAATATGAGATTAAAGAATGTTGCAGATTTTCACTAGAATAAACTACTGAAATGAAAAGAGGAAACAGGAGGAAGACCACCTTCATTAGGAAATTACATCCAATAACTATGCCACGAAAATATCATATTTAAAGAACTGGATCCCCCTATAAAATATCTCAACATATGGAAAACCTTTCATTTTTTTAGAATAAAGAAAAGCATTGGTAATTATACATTTGATACACTGGTTGAAATGGATCCCGAAAAAAAAAGATTTCAAGCACTTAAAAAAAGTACTTTTCCATGTCCTGATTTAAACATTTTCTTTTAATGGTGGTTCAATAGAAAAAGAGTTACATACTGTAGATTTTATTATGGATTGTTCACTCATTAACATTTGTTTTATGCACTGGTGAAGCAACATAAACCAATGGCAGAGGCATTATCAAATCTAATTCATAAAAAAATGGAATACGAATCTATCCCCAGAAGGTTAAAATATCTTGGTCCCTAAGGTGTATTTTTCTACTGGTTTTATTTTCCTTCATTCATTCACTCAAGAATTGGGACCTAAAAGGGACATGATCTCATAATTGTATCTACGTTTTCACAAAACAAAGAGCACACATGAAAAACAATTTAAAATTAGAAAAATAACAGTGCCCTCTATATAAATTCATGCATCTATAATTAGACTGAGGTGGTTATTCACTAAGGTGTGAATTTGACTATCGATTTCGCAAACAGCGGATTCCCATAGCAAATCTGCTACAATTTCCCCATTGTAAAGTCACAAAGATTTTTTAAAGTTAAGATTGCGACAATGTTCCTATAATAAAGTTGCGCCTGTGACAATATTCTCATTATAAAGAAGCGATTGCAACAGTAGCAGCTTATTGCGACTGTCTTTATTTGGTGAATTCGCACCAATACGCAACAATTTGGACTTTAGTTAATAACCCCCTCAGTATTTGGTGTCTGAGAAAATGTACTACTAAGACACCTTGTGGACCTAAAGATGAAATCATCTGATTTGGTGTTTCACCACAGCATAACAATTCCATGGGTCAAATTTTAAATGTTTTTGATTTAAAAAAATCTGACTGATTAGTACAAATCAGTGATAACATCTTTTATAATACCAAACACCTTCCTTACATATTCCTATTATATAGGTTATAACTAAGGTACCGACCGGACACAGGTCTTGAACCTGCAACTCCCTGGTTGTAGGCAGTAGTCTTACAGGGATTCCCACTAGAAGTATTCTATACTCATCTGTACTGTTCTGCACTTGGCTCCACTATGTATATGACTTTTTTCCTGTTGGGTTTTGAATTCAGCCCATCAGTTTCAGTCTATAAGAGAGTTTGAGTTTCAGCCAATCTCAGCATAGGTTCCTGTATATAAGGCTGCCAGGTTTCCTCTGATTTTGCCTGAGTAAGGAGTTACACTTCTGTAGTCCTGCTTGTGGCTTTAAGCTGCATTCACTGGTGAAAAGTTATCTTGTACTTCTGGAGTTCCTGTTGCAGTTCTACAGTGATACAGGGAATCCTGCTTCTGGATTAGTTCTGCTGTTCAGGTGTTGTAGTGTCCCTTGATTCACAACCAGTTTCCTGTTCCCTGTATTTGTTGGGAATTCTATAATCTGCACCTAAATCTGCCACGTGGAGAGGCTTCCCCAGGGGCCGCGACCTGTGAGCACCTCTCTGAGAAATCCAAGTTCCCTTGTGGGAACTGCTGGTGAATACCAGGGTGTTCATTAGACTCCATTCCCCAGCTGAAACTTGTTCCAACTTCTGCTGGTGAGTAGACTCTCTGTACTTCCATGGTCATAATATGTGTGAATTATTTGATTGTGAGTGTTTAGGTGTGCAAGCTCACCTTTATGCAGAATTAATTTAATAATATTTTCCCCAATTTTTATAATATCTCAAGAATAAAAAAAATAGACCTCTGAATATACATCCACTTTATCTGCTCATCTCTCAGATCTCTGAGAGCTCTATGACTTGTGGAAGAGCGTACTTCACGTTTTCAGAATATACTTGTCTACTGCTATTGTTTTGCTGCTGTAATCTAACTAGAATGTCATTTTGAACTACATAATATATTGTACCCTACATGCAATCCAAAGCACCAAAGACATTTTAACCAAATAGACAGTACGCAACTAGTTTTGTGGTCCTTAAACCATAGCGGGACCTAATTAATATAAAGGATAGTTTCTCATTCCAATCAGATCCCTACTAGATCATGACTTAAAAGATTTAATTGGAGGAGCTACAATGTCAAACATCATTTAGTCCCGCCCAACCAGATTCGGGAAAGAAAAGGCAAAATCATTGTATTGTAATGCAAGGTAATTTTTTTTTATTTTTTTAAATACATATATATTTGCAAAAATGTTTATTTCATTAGTAGAACTCAAATTAATATTAGTTTTGAGGTGACAGGTGCAATTTAAGGCTATTAATAGATACCAAGGAAGCAGCAGACAGGTGCATGGAACTCTGAGGTGACTTTCAAATTCCATATAATTTACAGAAGGGTCTATATTATTCACAATTTCTTCATCTTGTAACCTATTTTTTTATTTTTTTATTTTGCAATGCTTTCTAATCTATCATATAAATAATATAAAAGGTGGTCCTGTGATTTGAAAAATGTTGCTACTGATCTAAGATTCAATTGTTCTACTAGGATGGGAATTGTAAAAGATATTTTAATTTCTAGAGAGGCATTAGAAAATAAGCAGTTTAGGTTTGTAAAAGGTTCAGACTTGACCCCAACCCTGCCAGCTCATAAATAAGGAAGCAGCTTGCAGAATACTTTCTCAAAGCACACAGACTGTATGCAAAGTCAAAAGGCCAAGTAACTGCCCTGCCTAAGGGAAGGTTGAATCCCTTAGGTATGGGTGCCCACAGAATATTTTATTATTTTAGGCCCTCCACCCAAAATGATTGAAGAGAATAGGGAGTCAAAGTGTGACCTTTTCCAGAGAACTGACTTCTGTACTGTGACCACAAAGAGAGGGAAAGAGATTCTGTGAACCTCTTCCTGCAGAACACTACTCTATGCTCAAAGTAAGGTATTGGGTTCATTGTGTTCCTATATTTTATGTACTAGCCCTGTTTTACAGCACAACGGGTAGGTGAACAGGGGTTAACTATGCTGTTGTTAGTCAGTAGTTTATGATCTTCAATTATACACCTGAGAATACCTCAAACTTTGTATGTTTTTGTGTTGTGCAAATAAAGTAGGCTACATGTCTTAATTTACCCACTAGCAAAGAGTGCAACTTCATTTATTTTCTATATTGTGAGCCAGTAAATGTGAATAGCAGGTACTTCCAGACCAAGGTATGCATCTTCTGACAATAAATGGAGAGAAAGGAAAGGTAGCTTGTCCAGATTTTCTATATTTATCTGTCTTGAGCATAGTAACTTACTGTATCACTGCCTGGTATGGTAAATGCAGTGCTTCTGACAGGAAAGCACTTCAAAGAGTGGTCAAAATGGCACAACAAAACATCGGCATCCAATTAACCTCCATCGAAGACATACACCAAAACCGCTGCTTGTCATGAGCTCGCAGTATCATTGCCAACCCATCTCACCCAAACCTACTGCCATCAGGGAGACAGTACAGAAGTCTGAAAGCTTAGGACTAGTAGACTAAGTCAGTTTCTTCCGGACTCTATAATCAGACTCAACCTCTTCTCTCCTTAGCACCTGCCTTTTCCCTCCCTCTTCCCACCACCATTACCACCACTACATCACCAATATACTTGTACCAATTCCCCATATCTAAGCACCTTCTGACCGGTTGAATGTTATTACTAACCGTGTATATTTGTATTTATATATTATTTATTTTCACTATTAATGAATCTGCAACTGCTATTTATTTTCTTATTTATTTATTGATATCATCTTTTACTGACGCAAAAGCAATTTCACTGATATGCATATTATGCACTATCCAGTGACAATAAAACCAATCTAATCTAATCTAATCTAATCTAATCTAATCTAATCTAATCTAATCTAATCTTGTTATTTGTAATAGTTTATTATGTAGCAGAGTTTTGACAACTTCTTTTCTTTCATTTCTCCCTTGCTTTCTTTGCTGTACCCTTTCTGTTATACTAATGTGCTAAAACACAACAGGGTTATCTTAATGAAGAAAAAGAAATGTAATATAAAAGAAGTAAAGCTGTAACCGGACGTTATGCTCTTGACATCAACAATCAATATCGTTATTATGTTATTCTCATTATCCCTTCATATCCACAGCACATACCCCCTATGTTACAGCCACAATTTAATTGTGCTGAATAGGAAATTATTCATAAAATCCATATATTTTAATGACAATAAAAGGAATGCCAGGAAACATTTTAATACGTACACATGGTATTTCACTGGTAATACATAATGAAAATCAACTGAAACTTGCAGTAATTTGCCTCATGACATCCATCCAGTTACTGGGAAAACAGTTACTTTAGATGATATAAGCACACCATTTTTAAGGCATTTTCTATGGAGGCTAGTAAAGGAGACAAGTACAAAGTCGGTTCTGAGATACAAAATATAGAATGATAGAATTTCTGGGAGAAAGGGAAGTATGTTTCACCAAACATTTAGATAATAGCTCTGTGCTGGGGTTGTTGTTTAGTTATGCAACAGGCAGAGTTGAGCTCTAGAAGATAGTTTATCTAGTAAACAGATGACTGCATTGGTTTAGTTTATGGCAGCAGAACAATGTCAGTGATAGAAAGTAAAGAGCAGAAGATGGAGAAGAAACAATGTCTATATTACACAGTTTCCTCAAGAGATGTACAAGATTGAGTTTGGGGAAAAAATAGTGCTGTTCAATAACGCAGTTTTAGGGATAATTTACTATGATAAAACAAGGGCAAAGGGGAGTTTGAGATCTTTATAAAGAAAAGAAATACATAAATACATTGGTCAGTGACCATCCCGATGGGGTCATTGTTGTTCATTGTGGGAAGTCAATGTTTGAACTAAGGGGGAATGTTCCCTATTTACAATTGTAAAAATATTAGTGAACTTGAGTGGGAGAAACTGAGCTGGGAAAAAGCCCATGCAATGGGAA
>WMED01019117.1:0-12512 GCA_019650415.1 Pipa parva | reverse complement strand
TAGATACAGATAGATAGATAGATAGATACAGATAGATAGATAAATACAGATAGATAGATATAGATATATAGATAGATACAGATAGATAGATAGATACAGATAGATAGATATTATTTATTTTGTCAATTCTACATATGTACATGAGCACATCCAAGTATTGAAATTGTGTTTCTCATCTCTCCAGCATACATGACAATGGGGATAGGAACATAATTTACAAGAACCAGTGGGCAAAAGTAAAGTGCAAATGCAATACCATATATACATCGAATATATTTACGGTAGCTTTAGAAATCAGACATTAGGACACACTTCTTGTATATGCTTTATTATGTAAAGCACTATAGAAAACAATGGGACTGGGTAAAGGGTTTAACAACATTGTCTACTGTGAGTAAAGATAAGGACAGACAGACAGCAATACAATTCATGATGTTGATTGACATACAAGGTACTTTTTTTTTATTTTACAAATGCTGTAATTGAATAACTGCTTGCCAATCCAAATGGGAATTTTTATTTTTATGGTGTCTCAGGTCCTTTACAAACAGAAACGAAGCAAAATCCTATAAGGCAACATTGTTTTCCAACACCTCCAGTGTTATTTGTTGCAAATAGAAATAAAATGAGGGAAATTAGGTTATCATGTCATTTATTTTATAATATAAAACGAGGGACTTGATTTGCTTTGATACCAACCTTAGGGCCATTAAAGAGGAAGTTGACACTTATGTTCATTGTAAAACCAATAAAGACATCTTATTTTGAAAAAGCTATTTTGCCTTGAGAAGTATCCAGAGCTGCAAAAGCAACAATAGATCTACAGTCATTAGTCACCCAAATCCAAGAAGTCTGATCAATGTAATTTTCTCTATCATCCTATCTGCATCTTTCTTTTTTTTTTTTTGGCAAAAACAAACAAAACAGTGCTATCACTGAATGTGATAATGTAAAGTGAAAGTCCAATCCTTCAAATAAATGTGCTGCTCCTTAAAACCAAAGGAGTTATTCTCTCACTCCATAGAAGATGATGTCCATGAACCCAGCTATTTAGAAGCCGCGACACCGGCATGATACATTACTTTTATGCCCATTGTACTCCTGAGGAAGCCAAATAGATAGGTGAAACGCATAGAGGAAGGCACGAATCCCTAGAACTACTGTTTGAACCGGTTTCTTGTTTTTGCACCTCATTTATAATTGTAGTGAGGTACGTTGGGTCTTATATTATATCTTTTACCTCAGTGATATGGCACCATAGAATGCCTATATTCTTTTGCGCTTCTTTTATAGATGAAAAATCTTTTTGGTCTGGACTGTCATTTCTTTTTTTTACTTATTTTGTTCTTGTAATTTTTCTTATTCCTATCCTCAGAACAGGATTATTTTTATTAATATATTTTCTGTCCACTTGATTAGAATGCCCCACCATTATACAGGAATATATATTGGCCATGCAACTGGTGATCTATACTTACATAATAACTCGCCTTTTTTATTTTACCACTGGAGAAACTGTGTTTTTTATTATGCCGTTATAGCCTATTTAAAAAAAGCTTTTATTGCCATGCCGCAAGTCACTTTTTGATGCATTTAATTTATTGGAAACCTTTATAAGGCTTGGTTCACACTAGCGTATTATGCACAGCGCATAATATGCTAGTGTGAAAAAAAAATACAGCTCAATGATTCCCTATAGTACTTACCTAGTTCCAGACACACTAGTGTATGATGCGCATTTGCCTCTTCGGGTATACTGGCTGTTGCATTTTGACTGGCATATATATATACAGTATATATATATATATATATATATATATATATATATACGCTGCACACAAAATGCAGCCAGATAGGAGGAGCCGTGAGTACCGAGGGAGCATTCACACTGTCGCTGCTAAGTACAATAAGAAAATAGGCCGGAGTGTGTTTTTTTTCACACTAGCATATTATGTGCTGCTTCCTTGTGTAAGTGGTGAAGGGCATAATGTTATTCCGTTACCCAAGGTAATGAAAAAACATAATGATCCTATTATGTTGGTTGCACTCAGCAGTGTCATCATTTGCAAGTCTCATAATGAATTCAGTTGTTGTGGAAATGATATGTTACTCAAATTTATAAAACTGCCTGTACATTCTCGCTATTCCCAAATCCACTGTTTAGCAGGTCTGGACTTATGGGTAGGCAGCATGGGCAGTCTCCAAGGGCACTATGCTGCTGGGGGGGGGGGGGCACTATCCTGGTGAGTGCCCCCTCCTTTCCCCTGTTCGTCTCTGCTCTTGGTAAAACTGCTGTATCACTACTGTAGCACTATTAGTATTATAGCAGTCCTTGGCGATTTCTCCTGCCATTGCCATTTCCTGTGAGAAGATTGGCAACAGAGGCAGGGGGAGCACCAAAGCAGAGCCAAGACAGGGGGAAGGGGGGGCAGTGCAATATGTGGAAGGGGGGGGTTGGGAATCAGCACAGTTTGAGATAGACAGTGAGGTTGGGGGTCAACACAGTATGGGGAAATGGGGGTTGGTGGCAACTGTATGTCACAGGGGGAATCACAGTATGAGGAAATGGATAGTTAGGGCTGCACATGGAAAGGGGGGAGCCAGGGGAAGCACAGTATAGGGAAAGGGAGGTTTGGGGCTGCACAGTATGGGGAAGGGGGGTTTGAGGTAAAAAAAGAGCTTTAAAATTGCAGTACTAAACACTTCCCTGAATCTCTTTACTTGCTGCACTGTAGGGCACTATATAGGGGTACTGCTGCACTGTATGAATTTTATATCTTTCTGTCTTGTCTTTATCTTTACTGATAGTAGCCATGTTGTTAACCCTACCACACATAGTCCCGTTGTTTTCTATGGATAATATATATTCATATCCCAATTTTTAAAGCTAAGTTGCATAAACAATTTAGAACTTTTGAAAGCAAAGACTGACTATAAAGTTGTTATAAATGCTTTTGAGGCATTTTCATGTTTGGGGTTACTGTCCTATCAAAGAACACAACAGTCTTTTAGGGATCAGTTTGTCATTGCACCACATAAACTTGTGACACATGCTAAGAAAAGAAAATGTTACCATAAATATTTTGAGAAAGTCTTGTATAAATATTTCCTTCCTTCATTTTGTGAATTGCCTAGTCACTAAGTCTACATTAAAACCCTAAAGTATTTCTCTCACCTGAAATTTTTTTTATATTATAATTAAGTTGCCAAACTGGTATTATTCTGTAATAACAGAGGAGGGAACATGAAACTGTAGACTCTTTTAGTAGAAAGCAGCCTTTTTTTATGCATGACTTGTAATACATTATTCAAGGAACATTAAACACAATAGTAGTTTATAGAGTTTGGAACCTCACATAGAATGTATATTTTACAAAACCACTAGTCTTCACCTTTTATCATTTCTGAGCTCAGAAGTTATGGGGGTTATTCACTAAGATGCAAATTCGACTGTCGAATTCGCAAACAGCGGATTCCCATAGTAAATCCGCTACTATTTCCTCATTGAAAAGTCGCGAATACGAGAATATTCTCATTATAAAGACACGACTGTGACAGTAACAGCCTATTGTGACTGTCTTTATCTGGCGAATTCACACCTATGTGCAACAATTCGGACTTTAGTGAATAACCCCTGAATGTGTATATTTCTATTCCTTAGCATAATGGTTCTTATTGTCACTGCCTAGACCTCCTCAAAAGCACACAAAGTATGTTCAACCCAGAGCTTACACACAACTACCTGCTCTCTGATTCTGTGAGGATTTTGAGTCTCATTGACTAAAGTCCAAATAGACATGCACAGTTGTGAATTCACATCGATTCTCCACATTTCCATGTTCACTTATTAAGAAAACTCTGGAAAGTGGCGAATACACAACAAACTATGCGAGTTGTGAACTTACAGAGCTCTTCGCATCATTTTGTATGCACTTGCACAGGTATTTCTACTATTGACTAAAATGCGGAGTGGTGCGAAGGTGCAAATACGACTAGGTGAAATGCTCCAAATTCACCTGACTTTGCCACTTCAGACCAGCGAATTAGCGGATTGATGGCAAGGCACCAGTGTTGCGTAAGGTGGATATTCATTCAAGTGACAATGGTGACTGTGACGACATGACCTAGGGACAAGGTGACCTAGAAATATATAGAATATTCACAGAATATAATTAGTGGGACAGTGTGAGACTAAAGTTACTGTCCTTCACTCATCGAATTCGCCTCAAACTTTGTGATTTTTCATCCAACTCACTACGCATCTGACCACCTGTTCAACATGTGTATTCACAGCTTAGTCAGTAGTGAGAAGTGAATTTGTGTCTATTTTGGCAATGTGACTTGAATTGTAGTGCGGTGAATTCGACAGGTGAATTTGTACGTTAGTCAATGAGGCTCTGTGTGTTGACTAGCTTTCCTAGTTATACTGTATATTTTGTCCATAGTTTCCTGCTCTTTCATCTTGTGATTCTTTAAATAGTTTATTACAGGGGTCAGCAAACTTAGAAGAGGAGGGAGCCATTTTGCTCCCTCCTCCAGCGGCGACAAATTTTTTCGAGCCGCAAAGGGGGAGGAGCGCACTCTCCTGATCACATGAAATGCAGGCATTCAATGAGAAAAAGTGTCGGAGGTCATGGGCGGAGATAGGGAGATGCACTCTGAGCCACAACAAGGCAGCTAAAGAGCCGCACTTTGCCAACCCCTGGTTTAACACATTTGTGGCACCTGCTTACAAAAGTTTTAGAACCAGAAACAAAACAAGTCATCTCATCTGTCAGTACACACCCAAACCTGTTTTATGCATTTAGTTAAAAAATATACTATTAAGAGAAAAACTGGATGAGATTAGTATTGACATACCTGGTATAAGCCATCTCACGTAACTCTATAAAGAGGATGACCAGTATCTGTTTAATTCTTGCTTGTTTTGCTTAAATATGGACAACATTAACATACTCACTCCTGAACAGCATGTAGAAACTTCCCTTGGATCAATACACTACCCTTGCTTAAATTAATGATTTTTTTCAGTTACCATTTCAGTCCTATTATTTGACTGATTTTGCAGTGAAGTTCTTTTGAATTTCAAGTGAAAATGCTTTCCTTTTAATCTTTAATAGTGACCCATTGTTAAATTGAAATCCTTTTAATAATCACCTTTATTCTGTCAATTTCATCCTAAAGCCAGGTTCACACTAGAGTAGGCAACACGCTACTGCACTTTCTGGTGAGCATATTGACATGATGCAAACAATGCAACAAGATAGGAAGAGCCGGGAACATAGAAAGAGCGGTCACACTGTGTCAGAAAAGTACAATAGAAAAGCGCGTCCCAAAGATACGCCGGCCTGCATTTTCTGGTGTATTTTTGGGATGCACTTTTCTAAATGCACCAGTGTGAACCCAACCTAAGAGAATGCACTGTCATTGATGGGGTCTTCTTAGGCCACATGTCAAACATAAGGCCCACAAGCCTTGGTTTATGTGGTCCGCCAAGCATCATCTTCTGCTACCACGGCAGGCCCATTTAAAAAATAAAAAACAAATCCAGCAGTGCCACTGAGACATCTGCTTATTGTATTATAAAACGTTTCAACTTGATTATAAAACAGATATAAAAAATCCTGCCCTTGCTTCATCACTCCTTTCATCACTTTTAGCCTTACCCGCCTATCCCCCTCATGTATACCTTCATTGAGACATAGTTTTGGCCTAGTGGAGGTTTTTATTGAGGGGAGCTTCAAGAACGTGCTAAGGAGGTAGAAATAACTGCTGAATCCTGAAGGGATCCCTGAGTATGGTTGAAGAGGTGGTGAAAGGAAGGAGCACTGAGAATGAGTTGGAAGGGTGTGCTTAGGAGTGTGCTAAACTGGAACAGCTGAGAAAGTGAAAAGAAAAATATGCTGAGGAGGTAGAAGTCAGTACAGTGAAGACTCCAAAACAGGAAGTTGTAAAAGGTATATACAACCAAGGCACTACAGCAGGCAAACCAAGTAATTTTCAGTAAGTTTTGTTGTTGTTTTTTTTTGTATTTGTATTTATTTTAAATAAACATTGTGCCTTTCTGGCTAATCTGTGTCCCCCAGTCTAATTATTAGGCACTAATAGCTTGCTTAACTAAGGAATAGTTACATTTATACAGTCTCACAACCACAGTCGGCCAACAACAACAACCATAAAGCTAGTGTGGCCCTTGGTGAAAATGGAGTTTGACTCCCCTGGCTTAAGCAGTGAAAGTCCATCATTATGGGAGATGGACATTTACTTCAGGTTAATCTTGAAAATAAGAAGTTCAGTGTCTACATTTCATGACCTCAATAGCTACTATAGTAGTTTCGAGCAGAAATTTTTGTGAATGAAATGACTTCATTTGTATTTGATTCTGCCCTGATGCTATATTGGCACACCATTCAATAACTCATACAGTATGGGGATGGGGGGGAGAAGAGTCACTGAATGGTGTGCCAATATTTTCGATGTAAAACTGAATGGATGTTTTCAGCAAAAGAAAATTTAATTCATGATAAAATGAGCAGAGGAACTTTTGTTTTCACTTACCGAGGGATACTAAAGTCCCAGGCTGACTGGTAGCCTAAATGCCAGCTAGACTGTCAGTTTTTAAATAAGCTTGGTAAAGCCAGTGACATACTACATGTTTTGCTGCATACAATTTTATTGCATGTAGCCAAACACCTCCAGTGACTCTGCATAGACTGCTAGAATACTGCTGAAAAAAATAAGCAGTTAACTGTCAAAATATTTCCTGCAGACATACTGTTGAACCAGTACTGCCAGTCTTAAAGTGCAAGTCAATGCTGAAACATACAAGGAATTTTGGCAATCACAAGCACACAGAGTGTCACTCTGCTAGAAAGAAAGACAAAAAAACAAGTGGGATTTCCTGTTGATAACTCTTTAGCGGTCAAACATGCGCAGTAACCACTTGTGCCATACCTTAGTGAAAGTGGTTTAATGAACCACTGGTGGGAGCAACCACCTCTCTGGATTTAACTCTAAACAGAGGGTAAGTACTATTACATGGCAAATAGCAGAGATGTGCTTCTAAACAATTAATCTGGTAAACTGGTTAACATTTAGGGGGTAATTCAGCAATGTGCAAAATGAGCTCCGGATCCTTCGCATCACTTCGCACATGCTGTTATGCGCTTGCTGATGTCCTGCACGTGGACATCAGCAAACGCTTTAAAGGGATTCCAGTCCCGGCGAGGCGACTTGAGTGGTCTCGCTGAGACTGGAATCCCTTTAAAGTGTTCACTGATGTCCGCGTGCAGGACATCAGCCAGTGCATAACAGCACGTGCAAAGTGATGCAAAGGATCTGGAGCTAACTTTGCACATTGCTGAATTATGCTGAATTACCCTCTTAGGCTACCAGTAAGCGTTAGTGTTTCTTTAGTTCAGGGGTAGGCAAACTGGGCTCTTCAGATGCCTTGTTGTGACTCTGAGCGCATCTCCCTCGCCCCGCCCATGACCTCCAATGCTTCTTCTGATAGGACGTTGGCAGGTTATGTGATCGGGAGTGTGCGCTCTTTCCCCTTTGTAGCTCCATAAAAAGAAATTCCCAAGTGTAGGGGGGAGCAATATGGCTCACTCCTGTGCAAAGTTTGCTGACCCACGCTTTAGTTGAAGCGAGTGCCATTGCAAACTAATAAAGCAAGGAAACTAAAAACAAGTGGATATTGTAAAAAAACAAGTGCCAACATATTAACATATTTTATAAGGCTTAAAATAGACATAAGTCCATCCAGTTCAGTATATTTTCATACAATGTTGATCCAGAGAAAGGCAAAAAACCCTTGAGGCAAGAGCCAATTATCCTCATATTAGGGAAAAAATTCCTTCCCGACTCCAAATATGACAATCAGAATAATTCCCTGGATCAAGGTCCCACCTTCAGTTATCTATTACCCATAGCTTGTAATATTCCTACACTGAAGGATCAGAATAATTCCCTGGATCAAGGTCCCACCTTCAGTTATCCAGCACCCATAACTTGTAATGTTCGTACACTGAAGGATCAGAATAATTCCCTGGATCAAGATCCCACCTTCAGTTATCCAGTGTCCATAACTTATAATGCTCCTACACTGAAGGATCAGAATAATTCCCTGGATCAAGATCCCACCTTCAGTTATCCAGTATCCATAACTTATAATATTCCTACACTGAAGGAAAGCATCCAAACCAGTTTAACTCTTTAATGGGTTTAACCATGACAGCTTCTTTAGGCAGAGAGTTCCACAGCCTCGCTGTTCTTACAGTAAAAAAAAAATCTATTTGAAAGTTTTGCTATAAAGTGGGTAAAAAAACTAAAACAGTGATCTTTTCATTGGCAAAGTTTAAAAAGTAATGTGAAAAAATGTGTCAAGTAGCATTATTGTTAGATGCACTTTTAATTGCCCATTTATAAATATAAGAAATAATTTATACACATTGGCACATTAGCCATTAGTTTAAAAAGCACACAAAACCCATCCAAAGACTAATTGCAAATTTCTGTCTTCTTGCTTTACACACAACACCTCAGTGCACACAGACATTTACATTTCTTAAAGAAAGTCTTCAGAATCCCAGACCATTACATGGTCTCCCCTTTATAAAAATGCCCCCGTAGCTGTCATATAAAAGATTAGGAAAACACAACCATTTTTTCAAAATTTTTGTATGTTTATTTAGAAATTAAGTGTAAAAAAGGAAAACATATTTTGAATGACAAAATATTACATTACTTGGTCTATTATATTTTTTTCCAGCAGCACAGCGCTGTCCCCTCCTGCTTGGATCATTAATAGAAGCCATGTTCGACAGTTACATGGATGAATGCATGCTTCTTCATGAAAACTCTGCCTCTCAATAAAACAAATCTTTATTCAGGTCTGTTGACTGGAATAGGAAATGATCTTCTGGAGCAGCCACTACTTTTACATGGGTATCTAAGAGGATAAAAAGGGGAAATCATTAAAAGATTGACATTGATAATGAAACACTGGCAATCTAATAAAGAAGGCAGCAACCCCAATAACTTCATATAAAAATCTGTTGGCCATTTATCTGCCGTGTGAAAGGCCATATTTTAAATCACTATATTGGACCCTTTCATAATCAGCCATGCTAGTTTGTATTGAGCAGTAAGTCAAACTCACCATTTTGAATAACTAATGTGTATCACGTGCTTTGAAATGCATGTACCCTAACCCTAATGTAGAAGTATCTTAAAGGTTTACTGGCAGTAGTGGCTTATAGTTATCTGCTTCCCAGTACATGAAGGAAAAAACTTTGAGTCCACAATAAACATAAATGTTAAAAAATAAATAAATGTTAATGTATTCCACACTTGTTTATCTGTTAATATATACAAAGTACATGAGTAGAGTTAAGTCTAGCATTGCCATAGTAATTTGCCACAGACTCTAAAACAGGATGAGGATAACATTTGGGCACTTATGACTTGCTTTGAGCTTATAATATTGATCAGGATATATACTTCATACAGGCCCGAGCATGCACTTTGGAAAGCTTTGCCCAGGACCAAATGACATAACAGATTTTCTTTAAATTCAGTACATGTTTTATACTTTGTGTAGAAAATAAATCAAATGTATCTCCCACTAAAGTGCATGGTGTGGACTGTAGCTATTTGATGCTGAAATTAAGCATGCTCTTTCCTTACATACAATACTTTGCAAAAGTTAAAGGTCACTATTTAATTTAGACTCAAAATGTTAGGTACCAGAAATACAATTTTTCATTGTCAGAAAAAAGCAGAAATATTTAATAGGAAATTACAAAATCCTCCAACAATATCCATGCTATTAACTCAATCAGGATTAATTTGTCTACTTGCTAATTTTCCACACCCAACCAGCTTTTAGTCTTAAAATCAAAAACTTACATCTGTGTCATCCTAGCAAAACGCCTCCCTGCAGGCTCAAATGGACAGAAGCAAATACCCAAACAGGCCTTAGCTGTTTCGCAAATAGCTTTTTTATATTACATCAGAATGGCTACAAGAAATGCTCTCAGTAGCTTGCCGATTTCCTCTGCACTTGACAAGCACTGCAATCCTCATCACTTTCTATTGTGTGTTTCAGCAAATAGAACAAGCGAAACAGCAGTTTGACACCAGAATTCTGCTACTGCGCTTACTCTAGTCCGTGAAACACACAGGAACAGGGATTAAGAGGATCACTGAAGAAATTGGCGGCAAAAACAGGAGGCAGCACTAGAGCATAAAAGACCATTTGGTTAGTATTCCCCACCTTATCACCCACAGAAGCAACAAGCCTTTAGTAATCCTTTAAGCAACACTGTTCCTATGAAGGGATATACCTGGTGTGTAAAATGTTTAGGTTAAAGTAACATCTATATGAAAACACTGCCCACTGCCTCTGCTGGCTTGCCTTCTTCCCATAGTGCGTCTCAGTGCCATATCTTGCTAAGGTTAGCAACATTTCAGTAATAATAATAAATAAGCTTTGGGGGTTCATGTCCCTGTCAATAGTTCAGCAGAAATCACTGTCTAGCTGTCAAAATTTGTCCCTTACAAAGTCAAAGTCACCCAGATCCTTACTCTTGTTTGTTTCCTGCTTCCAATATAACAACTTGAAGAATGTCTGTTCACTTGCTGCCTAATATAATATACCATTGTAACAAGATAATTAAATGGGTATTTAAAGTCAAAGGCTGCCTTGCTAAACCAGTCATTAACTAGCTAAATGAACCCTTTCAGCCAAGCAGGGGTCTTGCTCTGCAACTGGGTGAGCTGCTTGTTTAAACATTGAAATGAAGAGCAAAGCCCTATCACTGCAGGGAGTCAGGACCAACCCACTGAATGTGTGGTGTCTATGCCACTCAGTCTACACACATGTAAGTCACGCTGACTCTATCAGAGTGGCTTGTACATCACTGCCATGTCAGAGGTCTAAGGGGGTGGTACTAAGCCTTCTCTCACATTGTAAAATAGGGGACTCGAGCAGCTTAAAGGTAAGCCAATTTCCTTACCAGAGGGAACTTTTTAGCTACTCCCAGGCTGCCTGGCATTTAGCATACCAATCCATCTGTGAACTTAGCTACCCTTTAATGTTATTTACTTCACATGATAATAACTGTTTTAATAGTATGGATGATTATCATGTATAAACACACTGCAGGAGAAAAAACATGCACTCTAAATGCAATTATTTCAGTCTCATTTACTGTTGTGTTATTATATCTGGGCAACCCTTGCTGCTGTTAATACATTCCAACAGAATGTAAGTATAGGATTACATCAGGACTGAAATATGTCATTCTGTTGCCTTTAAACTATATGCAAGTTTGCAGCTATGATAAACTGACATTCACTTACATAAATATAGGAAACATCTTCTGAACATATGAATCATCACTTGCAAATGAAATAAGTCCCTGCTTCTGTTTTCTGACACTGTAATAACATATACCTGGAAAGAGTATTCAGATTTTCCCAGGAAGTAAATATTTTGTTATTATGCTCCAGGGCAGGGAAGGTAAGAAACACAATTCTCACCAGCATTTAGATATGTACATCAGACACAGATGATATAGGCAGTACATCATAATCTAGCCTGAATGTGATAGATCTAAACAACTGATACATCTATAAAAGTAGAGAAAAAACTCCCATCCAAAATCTTAGTTACCAATGTCAGATACCATACTGAAAAGCTACTGTTCTTATTCACAGATTCTAAGCTACTGTATATCTAAGCTTTTCATCTATTTTTGCCAAACATTCTACTCAAGAGGGAAATGGCCTGTTTCCAGGTTGAGGCCATTGTACATATAACTAGGCAAATATGTTGCAATACCATATCTAAGATTTGTTCAGCTGTCCCAGTGTAACAGAATATTTTATTGTAACCTTGATTTTAATCAAAAGTAAATGTATAACACTGGGGTAAACACGATCAGTCCACTATTGAATAATGCCATCAAAATAAAAAGGGTTTATTTATGCCTTTAAAACATGTAGAAAATTGTGTATATAAATTTGGGGCGGGGAAGGAAAACCAACAATCATTTATTTCCTTTAAAATAGCTAAACATGTTATTTCAAAAGTCTTAAAAAAAAAACAGTCTCATCCAAAACCTTCACATTTTAACATAATTTTATATAGATGTACCGTCTTCAGAAAATGCATGTTTAAGGACAATAACAGACAAGGCATCACAAATGTATGCACAAGCAGTAACTGTTACCACTTGGTGTAAAGCAGCACGGCAGTTTTGATTTCAACATTGAAATAAGTCAGATGCTGCATACCTGCATTTTCTTGACATTTTGCCACCAGCTTTAGGCCCCCAAGGTCAAAATACTTCATCTGCCATTGCCTAACACTATAGGGGTTATTCACTAAAGTCCGAATTGGTGCGAATTCGCCAGATAAAGACTGCCACTGTCACAGTCGCGTTTTCATAATGAGAATATTGTAGCAGTCGCGACTTTATTATGGTTAAATTGTCGCAATCTTA
>WMED01019116.1:0-12513 GCA_019650415.1 Pipa parva | reverse complement strand
GGTATTGTATTTATGTTATCAAGTAGCCTGGGTATGGTATTTATTCTACAAAGCGGCCTGGGTATTGTATTTCTAGACCCCCATGCTGCCATTTGATCTGCATAACCTTTTGTTTGTGTAATCCAGCTGCAGGTATCCAAGCACCTCTGTCTATAAAACTGTGCACTGTATTATGCCACGTGCAATATACAACAAAAGTGCAGCATTAAAAGTGAATATTTCCATACCAAAACATTTATCAGACTTTTAACATGGGAAAAAGTTAAAAAGAAAATAAAGCAGCAGTGCATAATGGTTTAATTTTCTATCAAGCCGGCTTTTATTCTAAATAAATCCTGAGCAATGCAACAAGGAAATGGTACTGCTGAGTTCTATTATACAGTCTGCACTATAAGATATGTATGATGGAATAGAACATGAAACTACAGAAAACACAGCGATTCCTGAAATATAAATATTTTTCCATGCTAAGCGCATATAATTAAAAACATAAAAGGGAATCTGCCTTAAAGAATAACGTTTGACCTCATGCTTTCTATATGCCAAATAAAAAGGCTTAGGAAATTAGATTTCAGCAGAGCTGAGCATATTTACTATTTATATCTTTTTTTTTTTAATCACAGACTCTGATAATGGCTTATAGTTTCCTACTTCCTTGTGTTCACATTGCTTCCTATATACCGTAATCCCTAACTAAATAACATCTACACAACTGAACAACAAGATCAGTACACCTTTAAAGGGGAAGTTACACCAGAAAAAGAAATTATTATTTGGATTGGCATGGCAGGTAATCCTTGGAGGTCGCTGCCCCCCATAGAGTATACAGTCTAGGTAGAAGGAAGACATTAAAAATACAGATAGAGGGGTAATAAGTGCTAATAACAAAGTGTTGAAACACTGGTCAATAAATACATATAATAAGCATATCTAAGGAACAATATGCATATAAATATACATATAAATAGTGCTAGTGCTTCATAAGGAAGGATTTTAGTTTGGTTTTAAAAGTGCAGAGGGAATGTTCCTGGTGAAGATAAAGTCGTATAGAATTCCTTATGTATGAGGCAGAAAGAGAGAAGTGTTTAAGACAAGAAAGGGCAGTATTTGTGTGTGGCATGCAAAGCTAGTTGCTTTGGGAGGAGCGCAGTTGACATTGAGGAATGTATGGTCATACAAGTGAGGAAATATAGGGAGGAGCAACAGAGTGAATTGCCTTAATTGTCAGAAGGAGAACAATGTAAATGATTTGTTTGTTTACAGGGAGCCAAAGAGCAGAGAGAGATTGGGAGAAAGGCTGTCCCTTCTGGGGAGAGAGGGAGAGAATTCAGGCAGCAGAATTTAGAATAGACTGGAGTGAGCAAAGGTGGGAAGATGGATCTTCAGATAGAAGAACATTGCTGTAGTCCAAGTGGGATAGCATGAGAGCATGAATGAGGGTGTTAACACTGCTGTGAGAGAGATGGGTGGATCTTGCCAATGTTGCAAAGGAAAAAATCAACAGTTTTTTTCAGTGGTGGAGATGTGTTTAGAGAAGGAAAGAACAGAGTCAAAAGTCACCCTGAGACAACATACAGAGGTTAAAGGGTTGATGATCGCACCATCAACTAGAATGGAAAAGGTAGGAGCAGGTCCAGGTTTGGGTGGAAAAATAATCAATTCCGTTTTAGCAAGATTTAATTTGAGCTGGCATTTGGCCATCCAAGAGGAGATTGCCAGGAGACAGCTAGAAATCTGAATCTGAATTTCAGGTGATAACACAGGAGCGGATAAATAAATTTGGGTATCATCTTCATAAAAGTGATACTGAAGACCAAATGAATTGATGATCTCACCCAAGAAAAGAGTATACAGCGAGAACAGGAGGGGGCCAAGGACTGAGATTTGGGGTTCACCCCACCTGAAGCAGAACAGGAGAAGAGGTGTCTTTAGCATGGGAGACAAAAAATGAAGGATCAGAAAGATAAAAAGCCAACCAAGATGCAGCTTGATGATGGATACCATATGCATGGAGAATTTGAATAAGAAGGGAGTGATCAAATGTGTCAAATACAGAGGATAGGTCTAGGAGAGTTAGAACAGAAAAGTGAACCTTGGCTTTGGCAACCTGGTGATCATTTGCAAGTTTACATAGATCAGTCTCTGTAGAGTGCCCTTGCCTAAAACCAGACTGCAGAGGGTCCAGAAGATGGTGCGCATGCATATAGATAGCAAGGAGGGTGCAGACAAGATGTTCTCAAACAGCGGTTCTCAACCTTTTTGGCCGGCGACCCCCTTGCGCTGACGTCACCACGCCGCGTGTAATGACGTTTCGGCCGAATGTCATCATGTATGCATGTCACGTGGTGATGTTTGCGGCCGACGTCACCCTGCAGGAACCCTTATAAGAAGGGTTTCTGCGGGCATTCCGGGTGCAGGAGCGGTTCTCGACCCCAGTGGGACGGCAGGTCGCGACCCACAGGTTGAGAACCGCTGTTCTAGAAGTTTACAAGCCAAAGTCAAGACAAAGGACAGTAATTATTGAGATATGCAGCATCCAGTGTAGCTTTTATAAGGATGGGTTTAATACAGGCCTGTTTAAATGAAGAAGGAAAAGTTCCATTACAGTAAACTACAGTAGCTTTATACTTCTCTTTGCAGGTTGTGACCATCTTTTATCGATTGGGTCTGCAGCATATTATGATTATGTATTATATAATGTTTCGTAGAATACAATGTATAGAGCATACAGTTATTTACATAACAAAACATGGCTGCAAGCAGCAAAGAGAAAACACAAAGCAATATCAGTCAGGAATTTAACTTCAAAGAACGCGAATGCTTTAAAGGTACTTTGGCTCACCTCGTGACCACTCGAGTCGCCTCGCTGAAGTACCTTTAAAGCGTTCAATGATCTCCGCGTGCAGGAGAGCAGGGAGCATGTACCAGTCTCTGCGAAGTGAATCGAAGGATCAGCAGGTAAGTTCGGACTTTCCTGAATTGCCCCCCACATCTTTACAAGACCTGTGTAGAAATAATTGCCATGCTAATCCAAATATATTTTTTTCTTTTTTCCTTATGTTCATGGAGTATGGTTTACTTGATATAAACAGCAAAACTGTGTATCAGTAAAGCAGGGCTGACTCTTGGAATTATTTCCCTTGACCATTATAAACATTATAATAAATATTCCAGATGAATAAGGTACATCTGTATGTATTTAGGAGACCAAGAACACTTTGTGCAGAGGGATGAAGTTGATTTACAGTACCAGCCTATTTCCCATGCTCAGAGAGCAGAAAATGGGCCACTTAAAATGAGCCAATATAAATAGGTGGAAGAGGTTTGGTTTTCTTGATGCTGAAAAATGTATAAAGGCTTATACTGTATTTCATACTTGTAGAGAAACTGTTTGTTTTGTCCATAAAGAGAAAGGTCATCTAAGATTTACTAATCAAAGACAATTTTATCAACCAAGAGAATTCACCTGCCTCAGTCTGGCATTAATCCATTGTCCCCTATGGCAGTGGTGGTGAACTTTTTTGGTACAGAGTGCCGAAAAGATGACATCACTCACCAGCACCATCCCCAAAAGTGCTGGCGATAATAAGTGACATCGTTGCGCCTGCGTCGGCAGAAGAGCACACGTGCGTTGGCGGAGTAGAGCTCCCATGCGAGCGAGCACTCCTTCAGCACATGCCACGGATCCAGCCTGAAAACTGTCTGATCGGGTCCGTGTCCTGTATTGAAGGAAGCTTTGCAACGGCTCGAGTCCCAACAGAGAGGGCTCAGCATGCCCTTTTTCGCACGCGTGCCATAGGTTCACCATCACTGCCCTATGGAGTTGGCCCTGTCACTTAGCCACAGTCAAAAATTTTAAACCTTAGAAAAAGTATACTGATATTGATCTGTAATGGAAGGAACCCTCATAGTAAAACACTGCAACGTGTTCCCCTATCAACTGAGCAATATTTATCAATAATTTATTTAGATAAAGAAACATTTTTTGTCATTCCTTTATAAATCAGGGGAATTGCAAAGTACAGAAAAATGAAATTTGACAGTGTAATAAGGTGAAATTGAATGATATGGATGAAATGGTCATAGTAAATATGCCCCGTATGACCAGTTGGGGAATGTCACATGGTACATTAATCTGTGAATATCAATGAGACATACAATCAGTGCTGCTTTCCACACATGCTCTGTAAGAAGTCAGTGCCCAGGACACCAGCTTTCTCAGCAGGGGGTGGGGCAAAAATGCTACAAAGGCTGTCATGTACTTGTAAAACAATGCATGCAGAAGAAGCATAAATTGGAAGGGAAATATTGTGGGTTTATTGTGCTGCTGGCGTGTAGTCTAAATAAAGAAATGTTTTTTTTTATTAGGAAACTGGTTTTTCTTTCAGTTGACAAATGTCTTTGCTACATTAGACAAGTAATCTAGCTGTGATTGGACAGTGCAACCATCCATTTCCTCTAGATTCAGTGAAAAGGTCACCAGAGATATGCTGTTTTCATATAGCAATTAGCAGTACTAACAGTTTGAAATATGAATTTGGAATATCAATCTGACACCGCAATGTCTGAGTTTTGTCATTGATTTGATGAGTATATACAAACACTGCTTGCTGTAACATAAATACCTTTAGTCAGCAAGCTGCCGCTGCCACTAGCTGCTCAATGAAAACATGCTATATCTAGATTTTTATTTTTAACTGCAAATACAGATAATCTAAAATAGCGTGCCCTCTGAGAACCTGAACAGCGTGACCTTTTTTATATGTCTAACTATTTTCTGCATGGGTAGACATTTTTATGCAAAAACAATTTCTCCTTTTATTTTCTGCCACATAAGGGATCTGGTTTTTAGAAAGTGGTATATTTTAAGGCTGGGTTCACACTGGTGTATGGTGCATCTCGATAAAAAAAAAAAGTGTGTTATGAAAAAAACGCCATCGCATTAACACTGTGGTATATTCAAGATGTGTTTTACATAAAAATAATAGCAAATAATTGCATTTCTTCCATGTGTGACCACTATTGTTCAATTCCTATTGCTACTAATCCTGTCGTGATTATAAAGCGTCATGAAGCGTCCCAGGCCATGTTTCTCTCTACAGAACGCTATTGTGACATTGAACAAGCGATAGTCATTACTTTTCAGGATGGAGTATTTTCAGCATTTTTTCATGACATGCCTTTTTTTTTTAATTATGCGCGCAATACACCAGTGTGAACCAGGCCTAAGGGGGTTATTCACTAAGGTACGAATTTGACGGTCGAATTCACAAATAGCGGATTCCCATAGCAAATCTGCCACAATTTCCCCATTGTAAAGTCGCAACAATTTTTAATGTTAAGATTGTGACAATTTTCCCATAATAAAGTTGCGACTGCGACAATATTTTCATTATAAAGACGTGACTGCGATAGTAGCAGCCTATTGCGACTGTCTTTATCTGGCAAATTCGCACCTATACGCAACAATTTGGACTTTAGTGAATAACCCCCTTAAAGTTCACCTATTTTGTTTGTTCTGTATCAGTTAACCGTGCCAGTTCTTCCCATTTTCCTAACAAATTCTTTTCACTTATCTAAAGCAGTTTTTTTAAAGATTGCTGTATATGAAAATGAAAAATAACTGGTATAGTGTTTTAGTTATTATTATTCTGTGATTTTCAGCACTAAATGAGTATACACTAATTCCCAGGCCAGGTTTACTAGCTGCTTGTTTGTAAACAAAGACAAATGACAAAAATTTCTCGTTCAGAATGGTGACCCCTATATAGTGATCAGCAGACTGTATACCACTGTGCAAAGGAGTGACAATCATACGATTGTCTGAATGAACAGATCAGCAAGTATTGGACAAACCTGACTACTCTGTGTGTCACCCAATTTGCAGGTGTCCATTGGTTTATCTAATGAAATGGCAAAATCTAAGCCTCGAAATCTAGCATTGCCTAAAATATACAAATACTCTTAATAAACACTTGGATCATTTTTACTTACTGGAGAATTCTTGGACAAATAACCACCACCCAAGTTTGACTTGAGTTGAATAAAGCCCAGGGTGTGCCCAGGAGCAGTATAGACTTGTTAGGATTGTTTCCATTCAGTGGAGGGTGCACAGGAGCAATGTAGACTAAGGATTGTTTCCATTCAGTGGAAAAATTAGTGCATTTCATTAAACCTTTCCCAAATGTTAATAGTGTTTGCCAGCATAACATTCAACATCATGAAAGTTTCATAGTAAGTCCAGTTCTTAACTGAAGTATTGATGGCAGAGCAATATAAACCAATATTCAGATACTGATTCTAAAGACAGAGTGAAATGTTGTAAATTCCAGGTATTGTGTACAGGGTTTTCCAGCAAGATTCCCTAAGTTATGACAAGCTGCTAGATAAACCTATAAAGTTTACTGTTCTAATCACTAATGTTCCAAGCAGGAACACCCTGACTGGTGCTAATAGATTCAGAATCCATAACTCTAGTTCCTTCTGGCCACTAGGTGGGGCTATGACTTATATCTACTGTACTCTCTCCTAGGCTTATGAAGCCTTTCTAATTCTCACTAACTGCTCTTACTCTCTCTGGCAAAGTCAGCAATTTTAGTGCATATTGTATTACCCTAATCTTTTGGATATCTTAAGGTCCAGACCAACTGGCTGCAGATTTCTAATCACATTCAGCTCAAATCCAGTTCATTAAAATTTGAGATTCATGGCACACAATTTTTCTTTACCAGCTCCAAACTACTTTGACAAATTATGTGTCGCGCAGTTAGAGATAACAGAACGTTAGCTAAAGAAAGATGATTAAATACATAGAACATACGTACGGCAACCCATCTAGGATGTCATAATAAAAGTCTGTACAGGAAGGTATTCACATTCCCTCTGCTTGCAAACACTTTACTGTTTTTAAGCTTTTGGTGTTGCTGTACCAATGCTTCCCCTATACATTTCCACCCCTAAAACTCTGTGATTGATTTTTGGCTTTAATATAGTCACAGAAATTATGCAAGCCTATTTGTGAGTTATTGTGCTCCTCTAGTACTTTTTATTATAATTGTTTGTTGCTAGTGACCTACAGTTAACATTGAATACAGTGATTAGTTTTTGGTCTCTGAGTTCTCTATAAAAGGTAGGTTATGGAGAGAAAGTCTAGTAAGAAGGGGTAAGCATCCCCCCTCCCCATCAGGTTGTTATTTACTAAAGTCCGAATTGTTGCGTATAGGTGCGAATTCGCCAGATAAAGACAGTCGCAATAGGCTGCTACTGTTGCAGTGGCGTCTTTATAATGAGAATATTATCGCAGTCGTGACTTTATTATGGAAAAATTGTTGCAATCTTAACATTAAAAAATTGTCGCAACTTAACAATGGGGAAATTGTCACGGATTTGCTATGGGAATCCGCTGTTTGCGAATTCGACAGTCTAATTCGCACCTTAATGAATAACCCCCTTAATATCCAAGACTCTATTCTGGTTAAATCACACTGTTTGTGAGTTGGTAAAGTATGAAAGTATTTTGTTTTTAAAACTCATTATTTCAGAGTTTCATTACATTACATTCCAGCCCAACATACTCCATCTGACTGTGCTGTGCAAACACTCCGGAACGTCAAATATTATATGAGTCTATGTAGAAAGAAGGAACTCTGGTCATGCTGGGTCTATGTGATTTCCTTGCATTCCATAATAGCTGATTGTCTTAAAACAACAATGAAATTGCTGGTGGCATGCCGGAGATATGGCACCTCTTTTGACTTTTCGTGTACATACAGTATAGGTGCCTCACATAGGCTGGTTGGGTAAATGGCTTCGACTAATTTAAATAAGATACAAAAGAATGAATATTTTCAGCTCCTGACCAAAAAGGAATATTTCTGCATGAGGAATGCCAGAACTACATAAACTCCTGGGATTCCCTGCTTTGCCAAGGAATGCTGAAAGTTATACAGTAGTTCACTGAAGCTTGATGGCCAGGAGTTTGCAATCACTGTCCTATAATATGTTGCATTTCTCATCACTGACAATAATGTATCTACATGACAACTGCTTGCTCATTTACAGGTGGTTATCATTTGCTTTCAACTTTCTTAAAAAAACCTTAAATATTATATCTATACTTAAGGTAGGAAAAGTTGTAATGAATCCCTGAGTCAATATTTACAATGGCTATAACAATGTATTAATTATTACTATAGATGCATTATTACCTAGATTGTAAGCTCTGCGGGCAGAGACCCCCAACCTCTTGTGTCAATCGCAACCCAGTACTTAAAGTGTTGTATCCTTGTGATATTATACCTGTATTATATAATGCACTTTTCCCATGCCTATACTATATCGGTATTGCTGAATTGAGCAGTGCTGCGTAAATTTATGGCGCTTTATAAATAAAATTTTACATACATACAAATATTGAAGTTTAGGTAAAATCACAAGCTACATGCCAGCCAGCCAGCCAGCCTGTAACTACCTAAAACGCTCCTCTGATAAGCACATCAGCTTAGCTTTAGGCTCACAGAGTCCTCAGTTTCACACCAAAAAGAACAATTTTGGCATCTCAAAGACCAGGGAGCTTAGGACTGCTCCCTCAGCCCTCTGACTCTGTGCAGCTTACACATGGCTACAATGGGATAGGCCAGGGGTTGGCAAAGTGCAGCTCATGAGCCTTGTTGTGGCTTGGAGTGCTCATCCGAAGCCCCACCCATGACCTCCGACAGCTCTTCGGCAAGTCATGTGGTCGGGAGAGTGCACTCCTCCCCCTTTTTGCGACTCACAAAATAGTTGTCAGAGCAGGAGGGAGCGACATGGCTCCCTCCTCATGGAAGTTTGATGACCCCTGGGATAGGCTCAACACAGTTTACTCATGCGCAGTTAGAGGCTGTAAGCAAGCGACTGGAAGGATCATGGATGGGGTATATGTGCCATGAAGATTGACTGTGGCAGTGGCATAAAATCCCAGTGTAAATTGTGCCTGGCAGTATTAAACTGCCTAGGCTGTTCTTTAAGTGGATTTTGGGACCAGTATTTAGGAGTAGCTGAAGAGCTTGGGAGGGAAAGTCACTCCTATACTCAATCCCATAGTTTTTTACTCTTAGTACTCAGCTGTCCTTTATTAGGAGGGAAAAAGTGTTGCTTAGAATTAGGAAAGAGGTCTGCTGAGCTGGGAGGAACTGCCATGTGAGTGAGATCCCTCCTGTTATACTTGTAGGTAAAGTGAACTGTTTTGGTTTAAATAAGCCTGTTTATAGCAATGTAATGTTTTGATGAAGGAAGACTATTTACTGTATAAGCTGAGGAAAAGCCTTTTTTATTTTACCTTTGGCCAAGTGTGCCTGTTTTTTTTCTATAGCCCACAGATACCGGTTTACAAGGCTGTATATGGCACAAGATTGTGGGCATTCCTATATCCCTGCAGATGACAGCAGCATGTGGTTCTGTGTCAAGCTGTCTTCTCTCTATTCCTATAAATGCATGTACAGATGGTAATTTTCAAAAATGACATGTGCACTTGTATCATAATGAACTGGTTAATTAATTTATTCTGAAAGTGGCTGGTCCAGTTGTTAAGATTAAATAATTCATATCATCTGCCACTATAATGAATAGCTCTTTAAATGTCAATGAAAAAAAATAGCACATGCATTGTTGCTTAAGCAAATACATACACCAAAGCAGGTTTAAGGAAAAAAATGAATATACAAATATAAGCTTGTGCAATCAATATCCTGCTCTGGTCCTTCACTGAGGTCTTTATCTCTTTGTTTAATACTCCCAGGTGAGATGATATAGAAACAATAACATTAGTGGCCAGCAGTAGACTTAGGGGGTTATTCACTAAGGTGCGAATTTGACTTTCTAATTCGCAAACAGCGAATTCCCATATTAAATCCGCTGCAATTTTGCCCATTGTAAAGTCGCAACTATTTTTTAATGTTAAGATTGCGACAATTTTCCCATAATAAAGTTGCGACTGCAATAATATTCTCATTATAAAGACGCGACTGCAACAGTAGCAGCCTATTGCGACTGTCTTTATCTGGCGAATTCGCATCTATGCGCAACAATTTGGACTTTAGTGAATAACCCCCTTAGTCATTCTCAGAGTGTTAAAACCAGGTGAAGTTGTAGAAATACAGGAGAAAGAACAAATGTTTTTTGAACCTAGCGAGTTGAGTGTATACTGTACTTTACAACCATATTATATTTTTGTACCTCCATTCATAAAGGGTAGAACACTGGAACATGAAAACTCATTATTAATAATCCATTGTTCCAGATACATTCTCAGTGGTCATTCCTAACATTACACTTGTCACACTTAACACCTGCAAGATTGCAGTATTTATCCAAGGAATCAGACAAATACCTTCATAGCTGCTTGCATAGAACCATGACAGCTTTTAACAAGTAGCAGTGTGATAATGATTGCAAGGCTAGCAAATATTGTGAGTTGGAAGCTTAAACTCTATGGGCCTTATTGACTATGTATTTGCATTTGATCACTACTTCCGCATGTTCACTTTTTGAGCAAACTGTTACGTGTCAAATACACAACCAACTCCGGCAACCACGACAGTCACAATCTTAGGGAGCACTTTGAATCATCTTGTATGCATGTGCACAGGTGCTTTTACTATAGACTAAGCGAAGGAGTGAGTTGAAGGAGCAAACGCGACTAGGTTTACTACTCCGAATTCGCCCATTTGACTTTGCCACATCAGAGTGGTGAATTAGGGGGCTGATAGCAGGGCTCCGCGTTCTATTTCTATCCAACTAACTGTGCTACACAACCGATCCAACAACAATTGCCACTGTTCGCTTGTTTGACATTTCTATTCGCTGCCTAGTCAATAATGAGAAGTGAATTTGTGACTATTTTGGAGATGAGACTCGAATTATAGCGAGGTGAAATCAACAGGTGAATTCACATCTATATGAGTTACATTTACATGTTTAAGCAGAGAAATAAATCTGTATTCTCACTCTGGGGAGGTTATTCACTAAAGTCAAAATTGTTGCGTATAGGTGCGAGTTCGCCAGATAAAGACAGTCACAATAGGCTGCTATTGTTGCAGTCACGTCTTTATAATGAGAATATTGTCGCAGTCGCAACTTTGTTATGGGAAAATTGTTGCAATCTTAACATTAAAAAATTGTTGCCACTTTACAATGGGGAAATTGTAGCGGATTTGCTATGGGAATACGCTGTTTGCGAATTCGACAGTCGAATTCGCACTTTAACGAATAACCCCAATTATGTGTCATTTCAAGTAAGTAAAGCACTAAAAGAATTGCAGAATGCATTTTTTGTGTACACCAACCTAGAAAAAAAACACACAGCTAAATCGCATACCCCACAGCCCTCTTCACTTACCTGCACAACCAAGCATTTCTTTCCAGAAAAATGCAAGCAGACAGAACTACAAATGGTATGGAAGGGGTCTCAGAAGAATGTGGTTCAGCAGCCCTTTCTGGCAACAAAAATGCAAATATGTGACTTACTACATCTGTGACTGTTACATTCTTCTGTAAAGAAAATTTATTTAATCTAATTTAGCAGATGTATTTCCACTCAGACATGGGACAATAGTCAATGGAACCTTAAAAAGGCAGTACTCCACTGCAATTTTATTTAAGCTTTTTTTTCTACCCCAATCTCCTCTTCCTCATACTGTACTGCCCCAACTTTTCTTTCCCTTATACTATGCTGCCCCCTACCATGTACTGTGTTGCCCTTAACACACCTTACCCTATGAGTTTCCTCACCTCATTTTCCCCATAGTATTGCCAAAATCCTATGCTGCCCCAATCTCCCTTCCTCATACTGTTGCCCTAACCCCCTATTCTCCATTACTGTGCTACCCTAACCCTCTTGTGGAGTTCTATCCTGCTGTACGCCCCCTCCCTTCCCTTGTTCTGACCTTGCTTGCTTTAACGCTGCTCCCAGGCACTTTTCTCTACTCTTGTCACTTCCTATGAGCAGATCGGCTCACAGGAAGCAACAGTAAACAAAGTCAGTGCCAGGGAGAGGACCACTATAGTGCTAAAGCAGTGTTAAAGCAAGCAAAGTCGGGACAGGGGATGGGAGGGACCACCCAGCAGCATAGGCAGCACCTGCCTTTGCTGCCTACCCCTCGATCCCTGTTTCCACTAGCTGTACTGTAGGGTAACTATACTTAGTTCCACTAGATGTACAGTATTGTACGGCAACTATACTTGCTCTTTCAGTTTTCTTTTCCGTTTAAATCCCCGAATTGCAACCCTATCTATTTTCATCTTTTCTCCTTAAGAACAATTTTTTCAAACAAGGATAAGCATTTCGTAAATTTTAATGTCAAGTTATAAATACTCTCTTAAATGGGTCATGTTATCATATAATTGTGTGCAATAAATTTGTCTCAAAATGGGAAAAAAAGAATCCCTTAAAGCATGTAAGAAAAAAATGTCATAAAGGAAGTATCTGGGTTGTATGTAAGAATAACAATCCTGTGCAATGCACTAATATTCTATAGT
>WMED01019115.1:0-12513 GCA_019650415.1 Pipa parva | reverse complement strand
CTCTCTCTCTCTCTCTTTCCTGCCATTTTTCTCAGTCTATCAGATTGTTGCTTTCAATGCATTATTTGCCATTTGGTCATCTTTTTAGTTCCTCACTATTCTATATGTTTGTCTGTCCCTCTGATACCCTGTTGCCTCAATACTCTCTCTGTGTACCACTTATTAAATATGTACTCACCTGCTTTGTAAACCAATTATTTTTTATCCACTTTTGTCTACATTTGTAATCCCATCCTCTCTTTTTGTCAGTTGCTCTTTTATTCCACCAATTGGCTTCTAACCGTCTCCATTGGATGGCACCTTCTGTTCACCAGCCGTCTGCACTTTCTCAATATTTCATTCTGTGCAGCGTATCTACGTATGTTCTTTCAGTCTCTTGCTCTTATGCTCTCTCTTATTCATTCCTTAGCTTCTCTTTCTCTATTTCTCTCTCTCTTTTCACTCTTCCTTTTCTATTTTTCTCTCACTTGCTGCTTATGTTTCATGGTGTTTCTTGCCAAGATTTATTTTTATTCTGTTTGGTTTCAGTACGATTATGAAATACAATATTTTTATTCAATCAGCTCTTGAATAAAATATTGTTTGTAATGGCTCCTCCTTTCCACCCGTTCCTCCTTCTTTTTTTTCTTTTGTGTTTTTTTTCTTTGTGTTGTTTTTCTGGCTCTCTGGTGGATTTTCACAGATCCTAACAAGAAAACTAAGGGCAAGTATAATCAAGCAATAGATCTTCCTGCCCCACAATCCCCCACCCGCCTGCCTGCCCGTCACCCTGCCCGTAATGCCTACTACCGCCTCACAGAACCTTTTCTTCTCCTCCTGTCTGTATCCTTGTGTCACCTCCTGGAAGATCCTCTGTTACCTGATGCTCCTCACGTAGGGCTAATATGTCAGACGTGTGGGACCTTTGTTTGTCTATCCTCCCCTTTGCTTTCCTTTATCTCACTGCATCTTTCCACCATTCCTTTTCACTAACTATTCTAATAATACTAAATTCTATGAGCCATCTGAGGAGCTATCTCAATGCTCTATATATTTATATAGTTCTTGTATATAAATATATACCAAAGCACGGATAACAGCTGCATTACTGTTGACACCATTGTTATCAAGAGTGAAACCTCTTTGCTCCATTTACCTAAATTACTTCTTTCTTCCTCTCAAGACCGTTTTTTAACCCCAATAACTTTACAACCCTTTTGAACCTGTCCAAATCCTTCTACTTCCCTATGATGACACTTTAGTCCAAATTCTGCATATCATCTCCCATACTACACTTTTACTTAATTCTAGCAATCTGTCCAACAATGGCCTAGGTCAGGGGTCGGTAAACTTAGAAGAGGAGGGAGCCATTTCTCTCCCTCCTCCAGTGGCGACAAATTTCTTTGAGCTGCAAAGGGGGAGGAGCACACTCTCCCGATCACATGACTTGCTGACGTCCAATGAGAAGAATCGTTGGAGGTCATGGGCAGGGCTAGGAAGATGCGCTCTGAACCACAGCAAGGCGGCTAAAGAACCACATGTGTCTCGCGAACTGTACTTTGCCAACTCCTGGCCTAGGTTGATTACTTTAACTCCTCCATCAATCTGCTGGCATGTAATACTCTTACTAACCATTTGCTCTTCCCATACATGCATCCAAGTGGCCTATTACCTCCCATAACCCCAGTCCACTTGCTTTTTTCATTAATTTGCTCAAACACCTTCCCTTTTCCAGCTAGTATATTGATTCCTACCCTGACTAATTCATTTCTGCCTGAACCAAGTTATCATTCTGTCTTTAATGGTGGATACACAAGTTGACACACATCCGTTTGTCACTGATAAGCAATCAGTTTTCCTAATCTGGTCATTTAACCTTGTTTTTGATCAAGGATCATCCACGTGTGTGCAAATTTCCAAAAATAAAAATATTTATGATGTTTGATATAATGAATATGTCCCTCTATTAGACTGTTTTCCTCCATAGCTTCCCATCTGCCCACACACTCTACACTAAATTCGTCTTCTCTTTATCCCCCTACACCCTATCAGCTGCTCTCCTTTTTATGTACTATTGGGTTTATAAAAACCTGAATTAATATTTCCAGCTCCACTAATATCCTCCATTTCCAACAAATATAATGTTGTTCCTTCCCTACCTGCCCTTTTACCTTATTTCCTCTTCCTACCTATAATAACACTCCCATAGTTGCTCTTTCCTCTACTCCCTCTACCAATTTAGGTGCCTCTCTCCAGTTAACATAAGCAGATTGTTTTCACGTAGAAGTGGCCAAACTATGATTATCTATTGGAATTTGTTACTGATTTCCTTGACTTCTCCTCTTGTTCTTATCCTTCTCCTCCTCACAAAGCAAGCTAGGTGGGGTCAATGCTGAGCCAGTGCAGATAATGGGGGGATGCTTTCTGGAGGGGATTGCCTATTCATGGGGTGGTGATCTTTAATAATTAGCTGTTACTAGAGGCCCAGCACTGACCCCTGTAGCTTCTGTCTGACTCCTGGTCACCCTGTATTGGCAATGCTGATGATACAACTATAGTGTCCTGTTATCCTCTCTCACATTCCTACTCCTATCATCGCTTGTCCTACCCCCCACCTTGAACGTCTGATCAGAAGGTAACAATCCAACCAACTGCGTGTTCCTGGCTCACCCCACAGCTGTGTACTGCAGTGCATTGTGGGTGGGAAATTCTGAAATATGGTAGGTCCAAAAACCAAAAAAATCTTTATTTGTGTACATGCCTGGCACAGATGCCACTTCAAACTTTCTTTGGCTAAAACATCTAAAAGGGGGAGTAGCTAGTAGATTATTAGATTTAAAACAATATTAATAGATTACGTTGGACAAGGACCACCTTAATCCCCCACAATGCACTCTGCCGCCTGTCTAGGGGAGCTGGTGTGTGCTTAGACTGTCTTGCTGGAGCCTCCAGTTTGGCTGTGTCAGTGCCTGAACACAATATTTTCTGTTTACCCTGAATGATCCAGTCAAGTCTTTCTACACAAACCAGAGCATGCGTGTCCTACAGGGTCCTGCTGGCATCTCCTGGGATCTCATACATAGAAAATGCATCATGCAATATCAGAAAAAATGTACACACACTCAAAAACCATGCTCAAACTGTTGCACTTTTTCTACTTTCAACAGCACTGTGCATATATATGTAAGTCACTTTTTAGTATATTATAGGTAATATTATTATTATTGTTATTATTATTATTATTATACTCCCATGTACAGACATGTCTCTGTTTTAATGTATACACATATGTGGATAGATACACACAGGAAGATGTACAAAAAAAGATACAAATACACATCAATGTTTGTAGTTATAAACATGTTAGGGTCCCACTGTGTCTCTTTCTCTCACTGTCTCTCTATCTCTCTCTCTTTCAGTAGACATGCATATACATAATGACATTAGTCTGAGAGCAGAAACTACAGTGCCCAAAAAAAAAAGGATCATGCTCAGTACTTTAATAGTTAATTAAAAGTAGACCAACAATTGCAGTCTTGTTTTATTCCTCTACAATATAAATGCAATGATGGAAATACTCCCCTACCTGTCCTTTAAATACAGCGATAGAAACAGACCCACAATCCACTCTACCAACAAATACTTGGAATACAAAGAGGGCTTCCGTGCTGTTATTATTATTATTATTAGGTATTTTATTACTATTTATTCAGCTAAAAGAAGTATCTGTAATAACGGATATCATTCTTTTAGAAAAGCCTTAACCATAACGGATGTGATGTATGTTTAAGGTCTGCCAGCCTGAATCATTGTATAATAAAGCAGCAAATCAGTACCTTTAGGCTGTAGTTCTTATAGAACTGCTGATGCCAGTTATTTCAAGGCTGCCATATTGTATCAGCATTAGTATGATAATGAACCCTGTCACATCATCTCACATTATTTGAATGATTGGGTAATGTCACATGGTTTATTCAGTTGTAAATATCAATGAAGTATACAGTGCTGGTTTTCTTACATACTTTGTTGAAGTCATTGCCAAACACCAGCTTTCTCTGTGATCGCATGATTGTATATAACTGATGTTTAGGAATTTTTGTTTCAGTTTATTTAACCTGATAAGGGAGGCCACACTATACAATTCCTCTTCTTTCAGGGGGTCATTCATTAAAGTCCAAATTTGCTTTGCATAGTGCCTCCGCATCGGTTCGCATAAATATGATTAGGAAGTCATGAATTCACCTCTTCTTATTCATGAAGCAGCCGAGAGCGACAGACACTGTCGCATGAGTTGTGCATCGTAGTCAGTTGCACAATAGTAGGATGAGAAGTCATGCGGAATTTGGAAAATTCCTCCAGTGAAAGGCAGTGATGTCAGTCTTATCATCTGTATATAAGTGAAAAATACTTATTTTTATATGTCATCTTGTGCCTAGTTCATGTTTAGTAGTAGACTAATTTAGTCGCAGTCGCCATTGTTACTTTTGAATGAATAATCACTTTACGCAACACTGGAGCCCTGCCATCAAACCCCTCAATTCGCCACTATTTTGTGGCGAAGGCAAACAGGTGAATTTGGAGCAGTACGCCCTGCAGAATCCACCCCTTCAACAGACTTCGTCACATGCTGAATAGCCGAATTACCTGTGCGCGCACACACAAAATGATCCGAAGGGCTTCGTAAGTCTGCGACTGGAGTAAGCGTCAGAATTGGCCGCGAATTCATCACATCGCAGAGACTGTTGAATAAGCGGAGTTGGAGAAGTCGTAAAAGGATACGAAAACGGGCAATTGCACGACTGTTTGGACTTTAATGAATGACCCTAAGTCTTTATAGGTTGTTTTATTATGGTTTTCATTGGTCTATTTATGATGCTGTCCTTCCATTTGCTGCAGCTACTGACTACTTTGTGTGCTATGTGATCTGACTTCAGCATTCCTAATCTGCAGAACCAGATGCAACCCAGCAACCAGTCTAACCCGGAAGCATCTGGCATCATGAGCCACTGCAGCGTTGCTTTTCCCTTGAGAGCTGCTCTCCAAAAAAGTCCCCACTTCCTAATATAAACTTTAACATGAGAACTAATGGACACTTTACTTTGAACTCATTGTAGTTTCTAATTTCCTATAAGAACCAAAGCTTGTGTCAATACAATGCGATATTGATGTATGGTTCTGGTAGTTGTTCAACCCCCTTACATTGCAAGTTTTACCTTTTTCTTTTAAACCACAATGCCATGTGTGTTCACTCTGTCTACAGTAAATAGAACAGAGTACGCATTCCTATGAATCTATCTATCTATCTATCTATCTATCTATCTATCTATCTATCTGTATCTATCTATCTATCTATCTATCTATCTATCTATCTATCTATCTATCTATCTATCTATCTATTCCCAAGAAGTCACAGATTATAGCACTATATGTTTAGCTATGCATTCATTCATTTATTAGCCATGTTGGAGTGACCATAAGTATACAGTAAGAATGTCAGAGACTCAAATAACAGACAGGACATGTTTGTTTCAATCTCTAATAAAGCTTTGAGCACTCCTTTCCTTTGTTACTGCCTGACAAATGTTGGACCCTTCACATATACAAAGATGGTGACCTATCATTTATAAACCCGATAATGCAGCATTGCTACACTGTATGATACTATGTATCAGGAAGCATCATGTTCCTTGTGCATGATGCATTACATAATACTGCACTTTCCCTGATCACAAACAACAAGATCTCTATCTGCTCTCCTCAGAAAAACTGACGGGTGGAAGCTGTCTAGAAAGGAGACTGTTATAGTGGTTTTTCCTTTTACTTTAGTACATGCACATACTGTATACTGAATAGTACCTTTAAATCACACATGCACATACTGTATACTGAATAGTACCTTTAAATCACACATGCACATACTGTATACTGAATAGTACCTTTAAATCACACATGCACATACTGTATACTGAATAGTACCTTTAAATCACACATGCACATACTGTATACTGAATAGTACCTTTAAATCACACATGCACATACTGTATACTGAATAGTACCTTTAAATCACACATGCACATATTGTATACTGAATAGTACCTTTAAATCACACATGCACATACTGTATACTGAATAGTACCTTAAATCACACATGCACATACTGTGTACTGAATAGTACCTTTAAATCACACATTCACATACTGTATACTGAATAGTACCTTTAAATCACACATTCACATACTGTATACTGAATAGGACCATAAATCACACATGCACATACTGTATACTGAATAGGACCATAAATCACACATGCACATACTGTATACTGAATAGTACATTTAAATCACACATGCACATACTGTATACTGAATAGTACCTTTAAATCACACATACACATACTGTGTACTGAATAGTACCATAAATCACACATGCACTTACTGTATACTGAATAGTACATTTAAATCACACATACTGTATACTGAATAGTACATTTAAATCACACATACTGTATACTGAATAGTACCATAAATCACACATGCACATACTGTATACTGAATAGTACCATAAATCACACATGCACATACTGTATGCTGAATAGTACCATAAATCACACATGCACATACTGTATACTGAATAGTACCTTTTAAGTCATACATACACATACTGTATACTGAATAGTACCTTTTAAGTCATACATGCATGTATACAAACATTGGGGTTGCTTATCCCTGTACCATAAACATGCAGGAGTTAGTCTTCCTTGCATCCCACACATGCTGTCCTCAGTCTTCTTCATGCGCTGGATAAACTTGTTTCTGTATTACAGATTTTGAATCTTTGCTGCCTAACAACTTTGAGTCAGAGGGCCGAGTATTTCTTGCTCCAAGGTAAAGTAGTTTATCATAAAAATCTTTGTGACTGCATATGGTAACCTTCCTGTCTGGCATATTGTGATGTTTAAACATCTCTGACTACCCCTTATTTTAAACTTTTCAGCCTCTATACCAGCGGTTTTCAACCTACCTTCGGCCGCGACCCCCGCAATGACATCGTCACACTGACGTATATCTGTGGGCGGACCCGCGACCCACAGGTTGAAAACCGCTGCTCTATACCATACTTTAGCCTGCCATGAACCATCTTTATTTTGTTTTTGTTCTCCACTATAAATGATGATTTATTTCTATTGCATTTGCTATTACATCTTGACTTGTCTGTCTGTATCTGTGTGTTTCTAATATGCACACTTACATCTGTTACCTCTTTCTGACCCTTAGACAATATTGCCATGAGCTTAATCAGTCTGCCAACAACACAGAATTTCTTGAGAATTTTATAACGCTCATGGAAAAAGTTACACCAGATTCAAAGCACTGTGAGTATAGTAATAAGGCGTGGAAGACTGAGGGAATTATGGGTTTAAAAGTTAGTAGGAAGGAATGCTGATGATGTTTCAGAAGTGACAATCTAGTTTATCATGTTTTGCAGGTGACAGCATTCTGCTCCACAATTTGATCTTGGACACAGGAATTACACGCGAATTGGCAAATGGGGTTTGGAAAAACAAAGATCTGCACACGTGAGATGATGCAGAGATATAATCTTAGGCTAAACAAACTAGTATCTTCCAAATTATTAACAGAGAAATACAGACTATAAAGCACAGACATATAGACCCACAAATAGGCTCTGGGCAGTAATCCCAATTCTGCAGAATAAACTAGTTTTACCCACATAAATTCCTGCATGCTCAGTTGGCCTAAATCTCAGCCTGGATCTATAGCCAAACCTTTACTTGCAACTAGAAAAGAGGACAACCTTTTAAAAGGGAAATGTCTGTTATATAAAAAAAAATGTGTTTTATTTTGGCCTGAAGAAAAATAGGTGTTATTAATTGAGCCACTAAGGTTCTAAACTTGTCACTGGAATGGAATGGGAAGCGTAGATACTTTGCACTTATTTTGCCAGCATGTGTATGTTGAGTAATGCAGAGCAGTGCTTTATTTCAATTTTGGAAGTTATAATTACTTTACTTTTCATGGATTATTTCCTAGTAGTCATGTGACTGTCTCAGTTTCCTTCCTGTTACAATACAGCAGCCCTGGTGCACTGTGTGAGGGATGGTCTCATAAGCCTTATTGCAGATCAGCTGTCCATAACTGTGAAGCTCTGCAGATAAAGTATGTAGGTTTATTTAACAGAGAAAGTAACTGTGCTCCTTTGGCAGGATGTTCTGGGCATTTTTGAAGGGCCACTACCCAAGAGACTAGTTACAGTGCAGTGCAGTGCAGTAACTAATTCATTTTATTGTAGACCAGAATCTTTCATTCTAAACCCATGCAGCAAAGACTTCTGAGAGATGAATTTTCAGAGGAAAAGATAATATCTGCTACTTCTCTTTTCACCTTTACACTACCTTCTTGCTTCCAACTTCCCTGTTCTTACAGGTATGGACTTCTCGCTGCTTTTGCTGCCACTGATGGAGGAATAACCAGAGTTTTCCCCAACAAGTAAGTTTCTCCATATATAAAGATTTTGTCACGTGCTCTTTTGCTATTCTATCATCACATGACATTTTTCCATTTTTGAGTATTTATCCTGATCTGAATTTTTTATCCATATGTTTTGAAATTACTGAGATCAAGAATCCGCAATATATCAAAAAAGTATATACTAAGTCTGTTTAAGATGCATTAATATGTATGGAAAATGAAAAACACTCTTTGAAAGATATATTTCTATTGGATTTCTAATACTGACTAATAATACACATATATAGAAAAATGCAGCACACATCTTATTTCTTAATTCTCATCAGTAATTCCACAAATCCTAGCTTGAATGCTTTAATGGGTAAATTTTTATAACCATACAGTTACAGTGTTTCCAAACAGTTATGTACCAAATATGTAAAAAAGCACATTTTACCTTTTATAGTAAGCCATTTATGCATTTACAATAAACATACTAATTCTTATAAATAGACGCAGATTATGAATATGTACAGTTGTATAGCAATATCTTATTGGATTCTCAGAGCGGCCGATGATTGGATGGAAGATTTTGAGCCTCACAATGCTACATACTATCGAAGGAGTCTGGATAACAAGGGCTACATATTCAGGGCTCCTTATAGAGAATGTGAGTATTACTAGCATTGATCCTTATTGGGAACCACATTGTGGGTAGAAACTACAGTGTCAATAGCCATGGTGATAAATCATAGTGTTGGGCAGAGGTACAACCCCCCCCAAATTGTGCAGCTGTAACAGTTTCATTGGGGCCCAGGAACTCCAGGGGACTCCACTGGGCACAGACTTTTTTGTATCTTATATCAAACATAATACTTATTTTGGTCTTATTTTAAAAAGGTATCTGTGAACTGTGAGTAGTAAAAAAACTTTGTATGAACTTACTTCATTGTGTCATTCAGTTCAGTTAGTTAACATTACCCATCTACTTACTGAACCTTCTGTGCTGCTTATTGGATATCCAGAAAACACATATTGTAATGAGTTGCAGGACAGGTTTGATAATAATAACTACCTATCATTAAGTATTTAATCTGTATATGGCAATACTTAGTGTAATATATTGGATAATGGCACAGTTCCTTTCATCCATCTGTAACATTATAAGGTGTCATTAATAGCAGTTTTTATCCTACAGCTGCTTATCGCCCTTCTGAACTAGAAAATAACACTGTTGGCATTCTGGTGAGCACAGCGGTGGAACTTGACCTTGGGGGCAAAAAGCTCAAGCCTGCAGGTGAAAGAAGATCACATTCTGCTTTATTGAGGGCCAGGGTGGGAACTGGCAGGTGGCATGTATAGTATTTGTATCTATCCCATATATATAATGTATGGGATTATTACTCTACTAACAGGCTTGTATCTGAAATTAGTTGATTAACTAGCTGATTTAATGTAAAACACTAGCTGCAATAGTTATCAGTATCTGGAAGCACTATGTTAGTAATCATTCTGCTCTGGGAAATGTAAGAATCAAGGAGGGTAGTTATCTTTATTGTATGCAATGTAAGCATAGCCATTTACTTATATTATTGCATTGCACATACAAAACAGTGTCCAGCAAAACGTAGGCGTTTTACACTCTGGGAGTGTATTTAACTTATTGCTTCTGAAATACAATTCATCTACCACTAGGTGGAGCTCCTGCTCTTTAAGTTGATATGCTTTTGTGGGACAATGTATAGTAGTTAAAAGCCAAGTGGTTTCATGAACGCTGCATTTCTTAGGTAACAAAATATAATACAGTGTTTTTATGGATGTGTTAAAAACCAAACAGTACAGGAAGTTTTGGAATGATAATATTCCTTTAGGTAAACAGGGAAGGATTCAAATCAATCAGGAGACACCACCAATATAACAAATGCTGAAGCATTAAAGGACCAGTAATGCCAGAAAAATAAACATTCATTTCTTTCTCTGTTAGGCTTTGTTGCAGGGAAATTTGCTTTTCTGGGGCAATTCATGAATAAGTATTATGTAAAGTTTCATTGGAAACATTAGGACTATGTTGGAGTTTGTTTACTTAACAATTAAAAGATGGCTGTGACCACAAGAAAAAAATGAAAATAGTATAGAATATTTTACCAGTATTATGTAGGAATAAATGCCTAATAATCTAAATTGGATTTTTTTTTCTTTATATGGTATTACTGGTTCTTTAAAGGATACTGTGACTCACAGCATTTTCCATTACCGTATAAACACAGGCTGGCACCCTGGGTAGTAAGCAGGCAAGGCAAATATTAGAAAAACCAAGAGGCAGGCTTTGCAGTTTTGTTTTGTCAGAGAAAATGTATATTTAGTATATTTTTAATATTTATTTTTCTTGCAGCTTTTTAACCCCACATTTTCTACTTTGTCTATTGTCATTCTCTCCTAGTGGTTGGGGTGAAGCTGGACCTTGAAACTTGGGTAGAAAAGTTCAAATTTCTGGCTAGTAACCAATCGGAGCAAAACACACAAGGACAACTTAAGGTCTGTCCCAGTTACCCATTTTCTATTCAGCATTACCGAATTTCCAGACCATTTTATCTGAAACCAAATAATCACACTGATCGGCCATAATATTTAAACCACCTGACATGTTGATCAGCAAGAACATTCATGGGAGCCTCTTTGCATTGCCCAAGTTGGGCCCAATTGCATCATTCTCCCCCATATTTATCTTTTCCCATAAATCTGACACTGGCTGTTGTACTGGTGCTAGTTTGTACTGTTGTACTGGTGCTAGGTTGTACTGGTGCTAGTTTGTACTGTTGTACTGGTGCTAGTTTGTATGGGGTAGCAGGTGCTTTGGTTAAAACAAATCTATTTCATTTTGTTGGTGATTAAAGTAGAGAGTAGTATCACAGCCTGGTTGCAATGGATTCCTTCTGGAAGCTAATAATTTTAGAGAATCATAGTATGACATCGGTAGAGTATCTGAGTCCATTGCTGAGCTACTTAAGATGCTAAATGTGTCTACTGATAAGCCTTTCATAAATAGGTAGTGCCAAAATGTGAAATAAAATAAGTAACAGTTGTGCACATTGTTAACACGGGAGGCACTTCAGTGAATATCTGTCAATGTTTGGCAAAAGCTTGGAGTTTCTTTCCTTTTTAAATACCTATTGTTTTATGTCCCTTTACAGTGCAGTCCATCTGCCAGCTGCGAGATGGATTGTGATGTCAATAATGAGGTGAGTAGCTATGCAGGGTCCACTCAGAGGACTGCTATTACTGCACAATATTCCATGAGTACAGTTTTATATATATACTGTATATATATATATATATATATATATATATATATAGTACTAATTCATTTAGTGTGTCTAAGGCTGAGTTTCATCATCAAAGGCAAACCAGATAAGTTGCATTTTTACCTATGGTGCAGACTATACAGTATAAGTGGTGAACACTGCACTGATTTTGCATTTAATTTAAATGCGATAAAGTTTGTAATCTTCCGAGCCCTGCTAATGCTACATGTCCCTGAGTTTCAGCTGATATAGTAACCACAGACTAAGATGAAAAGCTTTCCCTAGCTTAAGGTGTGCAGTCAGTTGATCAATATGTGTGTATCTCTGTCCCTGCAGGAGCTTTTGTGTGTGCTGATTGATGATGGAGGATTCCTCGTCATGTCTAACCAGCAGGATCATTGGTCTCAGGTCAGTTAGATGAGAACACTACCAGCCAGTCCTTGCAGGCTCTAACTAAATCACTGATTTTATTATAACCTATTAGTACTGCCAGAACTATGCATTAGATTAGTAGTTCTATCATAGCATAGAAAAGCAAACAGTCTCATACACATTTATGTAAATAATGCAAAATGTACCCTCGTTTGTCTTCTTTCTCTCTCTAACCAGCTTTCTTTCTCCCTTTATCTGCCCCCTTCTTCTACCTTTTTCTGTCTCACTCCTACCCTTCCTTTCATTTATTACTTCTTTTTTAAATTTCCCTATATCCCTCTTCCTTTCCATCTCCTAGTATTCTCTCTCTCCCCTACTCCCCCATCTACATT
>WMED01019113.1:715-12514 GCA_019650415.1 Pipa parva | reverse complement strand
TCAGAGTCCTGTTCCTGTCAGAGAGTCCTGTTCCTGTCAGAGTCCTGTTCCTGTCAGAGTTCTGTCCCTGTCAGAGTCCTGTTCCTGTCAGAGTCCTGCACCAGAGTTCTGTCTGTATCTTGTCCAGAGTCTGTCTGCAGTTCGTCATACCACCACTGTACAGCTGGCTTGGGGGTCGCGACCTGGGTACTCTCGGCAGCGGAGTCCAGTACCTCCTTGCGGGGGTTAAAGGTGAAGACCGGAGGGTACCTTAGACTCCGCGCCCTTAGTCAGCTAGCGCCAAGGACAGTGTGGTATACGCCAGCATCCTCCTACTCCCTTTCCTCTTGGTTCAGAGTCATTACACACATACTGTATAGCAACTTCCTGAGGAAGCCTAATATTGGAGAAACACATTGGAGGAATTTTTTTTTACTGCATTTCATGAATTCATCTTATCTTATGTGATAAGTGAATTTTATTGTTGTCAAATGTGAGTGTATATTTTTTACTTTCATTAAATATTTGTTGGCTATATGGCACCATCGTAAGCGTTTTGTTGAGATCCTGTATCCCTAACAGCTAGTCCCACTAGAGGAGTCTGGATTAAAGGAACCCTCAAATCTGTCAGAAGTCAATCAGGTCTGGATTTTACCTATAAAAGATCCACTGTTTCTCTGCTATTGAAATCCAGTGAGTAGATTTACTTTTAACTCACATGGTAATAGTGACTCCTAGGGCGAAATTGATTAAACCGTTCCGGCTTTTCCAAATTTAATCAGGAAAACACTTTGAAGTTTCTCACAGTAAGTATCGCAAGATTTGCCTCGACTGATACTTGCTGTGAGAAACTTTTTTTAATTGAATTTTATTTTTTACTTACTGTATGGCTACCCATGGAAAGGGTAGCCATACAGTATAGCTACCTATATCGATCAAGACAAATCTTGCAATACTTACCGCGAGAAACTTCAAAGTGTTCTCCCAAATTATTAAAGTAGAAAAAGTGAAAGCGGCTTTTCTGAGTTTAATAAATTTAGCTACGCTTGTGTCTATGCATTTTTATTACCATAGAGTCAACCGCGGCACTCCAAATCTCCTAGCAACTCGCACTATTTATATTGACACAGGATTGAACTGCACTGTGTTCCGAGAGTCTGAATACTTTTTGCATTGGCCTAAACCAGCGGTTCTCAACCTTGTTGAGACCGCGATCCCCTGTGACGTTACCACGCCGCACGGCGTGATGACGTTTCGGCCGAACGTCATCACGTACGCGCGTCATGTGGTGACGTTCAGCCGAAATTTCATCACGCCGCGCGTCACATGATGACGTTTACTGCCGACGTCACCCGCAGGAACCCTTATAAGAAGGGTTCCTGCGGGAACTTCTGGGAGTTGGCGCGGTTCTCAACCCCAGTGGGACGGCCTCGCGACCCCTGCCGGGGTCGTGACCCACAGGTTGAGAACCGCTGGCCTAAACAATCCCGATGTCTGGGCCTTGCCTACAGATGCTACCTACTTCCTGCTTTGCAAAGTTAACATAGTAATGTTAATGTAGAGATGGTAGCATAGCGATGGTAACATAGCGATGGTAGCATAGCGATGGTAACATAGCGATGGTAGCATAGCGATGGTAGCATAGCGATGGTAGCATAGAGATGGTAGCATAGCGATGGTAGCATAGTGATGGTAGCATAGCGATGGTAGCATAGCGATGGTAACATAGCGATGGTAACATAGCGAGGGGGCGGGTACTATGTGAGGACTGATGTCACTCACATAACCAGGAAGTAACCTGGCATGGTGATATATTCATCTGATAATCCTGGGCTGTGGATCGTGAGATGAATACTGATTTAGCAGCAGTTCACTTAGTGTACTGTTGCTAGATTGATCAGGTAAGTATAATTACTAACTATAGTTCTCCTTTAAGGTTGCAAACAGTCACGCCTGGTTCCATCTTCAAGGATTTTATGATGTTATTATTCATACATTTATAATTTAATATTTATTTAGATTTCTTAGTTTTCAATGAATGAAAAGACAAAGTCAAAGAAACTTTCAAATTGAAATTGATCCATTGATGTGGATCTACGTTAATCCCCACTGTTGGAAACTGAGCAGAAGGTACACAGAATTGGACTGAAAACAGAAGCTTAAAACAGGAACCGCAGAATCGCAACTCACAGAAGCACTTGGAGCTGGAATAGCACAGCTGCAGCTTACATAGAACAGGAAGAGTGAAACTATTAACTCGAACACTTGAAGCAGGAACAGCAGAAATTAAACTCACAAGCGCACTAGGAGCTGGAACAGCAGAAATTAAACTCACAAGCGCACTAGGAGCAGGAACAGCAGAAATTAAACTCACAAGCATACTAAGAGCAGGAACAGCAGAAATTAAACTCACAAATGCACTAGGAGCAGAAACAGCAGAAATTAAACTCACAAGCACACTAGGAGCAGGAACAGGAACATGCAAGGAGCTAGAGCTAAACAGAAACAGGTAGAATACTGAAACAACATAGAAGCTTGAGCACTACATTGAGGCCTTGCTTGATATGTAAGTCCTGTGCTGCCACATTGTAGCTGCAACATGCAGCAAGGATTGGCAGAACTGGCTGATAGAGATCAGTGATAAGTCATCTCCTTTCATTGCTTTAAAGTATTAAAAGGACAACAATCCCTATTGCTTTTGTCAAAGTAAATTGCCAGCATTCACCGACAGCTGAAAGACTGTAGGTCAACAATGGAAAGGTTGCAGGTACTGTGATGACTGTAAAATAATAAAAAATATAATGATTTTCAGTAAAAGGCATGGTTACTGTGGTGGCTCAGTGGCTAGCACTGCTGCCTTACAGCACTGGGACCTGAGTTAAATTCCACCCTGGACATCTGCATGGAATTTGTATGTTCTCCCTGCACCTGCGTGAGTTTTCTCCCCCAATCTAAAGCATACATCTGTGTGACTGAATAGGGAAACTAGATTGTAAGCTCCACGGAGCAGGGACTGAAGTGAATCTCCATAAAGTGCTGCATAATATAATAGCTCTACATAAAATATGAATAAATACAAAAATGGTCAGCTGAGATATGCTCTTCAACGTGTTGTTTTTCTATCCTTGGCTGATATATGATTAATGTGGCTTGTTTCTCGAAAGTTCTTATCATAGGTTGTATGTTGTATGATGTCAGTGATGTTATAATGTTTGCAATGTTCTATATGATATCATTAGTTACAATAATATGATGCCATCCATATATGATTTTATGAATAACAATATCACAAAATCCTTATTAGGTGGAGCTAGTTAAGGTTGGGTGGAACCAGAACAGCCCGAATTCCTGTGTTTTGTAGTGGTAAACAGATCCTTAACTTTTTATCTTTTGTTTAATTATATGACAACTTTATACATCAGCAATCTTCTAAGCTCCTACCAGTTGTGTATTCGATTTCCGTATACTGTACCTATATCATTTTTGGAACAATGTGGATTTCATTTTATAGTTTCAAAATAGAAATCTCTTGATAAAATATTACATTCTATGTTTTTGGTGTTACAAAGTTATCTTCTGTAACACCAAATAAAATTTTATATTACAAAATTCTGTGTGACAGACTCACTATATATTTCAGCCAATTACATGCTGCCTTACATGAACACACCCATTAATATGTTTAGAGGCTAGCCCCGCCTCTTAAAAATGTGCTTTGAGCTGCATCTTCATTTTATTTTTTATAGAGTCATGGATGGGACATGAAACTTGTCAAGATCTGTGAACGATGTATCTGGGAATGGAAGCCAAGAAAAGCCTAGATAAATAACCATGGAATTTAAATTTATACTGTATACCTTACCAATACTAATACTAATTGCAATGTTTTTAAACTGTTAAACTATATAAAATACACTGTGTTGTTTTATAATGATTACATCAGTTAAAAAGGTGATTCCTGCTTCCCATGTGTCCTGGATTCTGGGGCACAGTCCCATTTTTTGGGCCCTGTCCCTAAGTCACACTCCCCCTTTACCATACCTGATGGCTGGCCCCTATGATAAATGTCACCGGTGTACAGCCAATTAGGGGGAAGTGGGCAGTGTGCCAAGGACACCACGAATGACATCACCGGTGCACAGCCAATCAGAAAAAGTAGGTGGTGCGCCGGTGATGTCAGAGCTGTTCCCTCCTTCAATAATGAGAGTCAAGGTGATAGGAACATGAAAGTTATGCCCAGGAACTGAGTTCAATTTATTTATATCTATACAAAAATTGTAATCTGTAAAATGGAATAAACTGTATACAAAATATAATTTTGCTACAGGTTTCACTAAGCCACCGAGTCAGTGGCAGAACTACAGAACAGAGGGTCCCACTACTTGTACAGAGTCGGGTTTACTCTACTTGTACAGAGTCGGGTTTACTCTACTTGTACAGAGTCGGGTTTACTCTACTTGTACAGAGTCAGGTTTACTCTACTTGTACAGAGCGGTATTTACTCTACTTGTACAGAGTCAGGTTTACTCTACTTGTACAGTGTACGCTGTCAGTGTGTAGAATGCAGAGGCGCAAATAGACTTCCAGTGAGGAACAACCCCAAAAGCACTAAACCCAGTGACAGTGATAGGCTTGGGGGGGAATTCACCATTCAGCGAAGTGAGCTCCGAATCCTTCAGCTCACTTCGCAAATGGTATTATGCGCTCACTGATGTCCGCGCGCAGACATCAGCGAACGCATAACAGTCTGTGCGAGCAGAGGTGAAGGATTGGAGGATAAGTTTGGACTATGCTGAATTACCCCTCAAGTGTTGCTTCTCCTCAGGGTGCTTCATCCTGGACAAACCATGCAGCATGTGCCAGGATATTCCCCAGTTACTATCCAGGTATCAGTGGAAGGATAATGTAAAAAGCATTTTTATTCATGGTTCCAAACGGAACCTCTCCCAGACATCTGAAAAGACTGGGCTGAGGAAGTAGACAACTGTACCTGGAAATATTCACTCCTGTGGAAGCAGGAAACAACGTGTCCTTTTTCCACCGCAGTTAACATCACTCACAATATTTCCAATGCTGATTTTTTTTGTCTCATACTAAATACTCCACGTTCTTTCCAGAACTTGACAGAAACTTTATATGTTATTCATGCTCTGCTGCCCACACCTGCAGTGGTATATAATCATCATATTGTAAAAACATCAGTTTAACCACCCGTGGGTGGATACTGGACAAGACAGAGAAGTGAAACTTTTTTTTTTTTTTTTTACTACGCGTATGATCCCCTCAAACTCTCAAAAACAGACTACAAAAATGCATTTTATAGCACTAGAAACTAGGCAGCCATGTTACATTTATAGCAGTCTAGCTTTTGTCAGCATTATCAGACTGCCACTCAGTAAAGACTGATAGGAGGTTACCAGAAATAGCAACATTTTTAGGGGCAGGTGGAGCAGGATGCGTGGGGCACTGACTTGCTGCTCACCCACTTGCTTCTTCTTCTATTGCAGAGCACCCACCCTCAGGTGCCCTCTGCTATCTGACCCCCTGAAGCAGATCATAGAGTGGCTTTCTTTGTACTCTAAAAGCAATTCTTGGAGCACTCTCAGCCCCTGTACAGCAAAGTTTGACCCCAGGTGTGTGATCCCAGGGTGCTGTGGCAAGCGCTACAATAGTAGGTTGAAAAGAAATAAACAAGCAGGACCGCACTCTGCAGTGTTACTCTATTTATTAGTAGGTGACCAACGGTAAAAATTAAAATTGTCACAGTAAATGCTTTTATTTCTCACTGTTGGTCACCTAATAAATTGAGTAACACTGCAGAATGTGGCCCTGCCTTTTTTTTTACTTTCACAGTGCCAACACAGTGGGCCCTCCTGGAATTTCAAACTGCACCATTATGACATATTTCTGAGGGCAGTGTTAAAAAATAGAGACTAAGTGGATGGGTGGGGAGGCAAGAAAAAAATCTGTTTCTTAGTGCGCCCCTGATCCTTTGTTTCCTGGTGGGCCCCTGATCCTTTGTTTCCTGGTGGGCCCCTGATCCTTTGTTTCCTGCTGGGCCCCTGATCCTGTTTCCTGGTGCACCCCTGATCCTTTGTTTCCTGGTGGGATCCTAAACTTTTGTTTCCTGGTGGGCCCCTGATCCTTTGTTTCCTGGTGGGCTCCTGATCATTTGTTTCCTGGTGGGCCCCTGATCCTTTGTTTCCTGGTGGGCCCCTGATCCTTTGTTACCTGGTGGGCCCCTGATCCTTTGTTTCCTGGGGGGCCCCTGATCCTTTGTTATCTGGTGGGCCCCTGAGCCTTTGTTTCCTGGTGGGCCCCTGATCCTTTGTTTCCTGGTGGGCCCCTGATCCTTTGTTTCCTGGTGGGCCCCTGATCCTTTGTTTCCTGGTGGGCCCCTAATCCTTTGTTTCCTGGTGGGATCCAGAATTCCAGTCCAACACTGGATTTCCCATAGGGATATTTCCCCTATGAGAATGGTACAACTGTCAAAGCATGGCAACAGAACCCTGTAAGAAGGAAAACCTAAAGACTGTTCATTGTAGCCTATAAATATTCCCTGGCAATGACTAACCTGAGTATATGGTGTGGAAGGGCAGCTGGTTTTACTAGACAACTAGAGCTTCTTTGCTGAATGCATGTGTGTGAAATAAATCACATATCATTTTGTGTGGAGCTCATGATCCCGTAACTCTATAACATGTTATTAAGCCCAGCGTGCCAGGGATTTGTAAACAAAGAACATGCACCCCCAGGAATGTACTAAACCAGGACATGCCAGTGCACATTTTGGTGAGGAGGAGGCATCTGTAACATTATAAGTTTATTTATGTATGTCAGTGCTTACAAATTGATCCAAGGATTACATACCTTCTCCTCTTCATCTCGAAGGAAAATCTGGCGGAGTTTGGCAATTGAATTTGCTCTGTAGTAGTCCACTAACTCATTCAAGGAATTGAATCTGGCCTCCCACAGGTAGTATTTGCCATTTTTCTCTGCCTCCCTAAGGACCTTGAAATGCTGCACGTGTCGCCCATAACTGTGGAAGTTTCAATGAGAAACAGTCTTAAGGGAACAATATCAAAAACATTTTCAATTTTTCAAAAATAATCCTGTTTAATTTCTGACACATCGATAAATGGAACTGTACATTATATTGTGACTGAAGATACACGTTTTTATATAACTGGCATTTAAAAGTGGCACAAATACCATACAGTAGCGATGAAACCAATAGTTTGTATATAGCACCGTAGCACCACAGCAAGCTATCTTTTTGTTCTGAAGGTGGCCTGTATATCAGCCATAAAACAAGACAGGACTGCTGTGTTGTGGAATAAGGAGCAGGCAAAACAGAACACAAAAAAATGTACTATCAGGGCAATTCATCAACAAGAGCAAACTGTCTACAGGTCTAGTAACCCACAGCAACCAATCAGCTGTTTGTTTTCATATATCTAGTTCCCTCGTACCAGTGAATGCTAACCGCTGATTCATCCCCATTTATTTTAGTTATGGAGTTGTAAAATATTTGGGGAAAAGTGAAAGACAACCATTCTGCGGCTCTACAAAGCTTCCACAGCTCTGCTTTCCAAACCTTGTAAAAAAAGTAATATTTGCTTATGGAATTTTAGCAGAAATGGCAAGAAGACCAAGGGGGGAATTCACGATTGTACGAAGTGAGCTCCGAATCCTTCGGCTCACTTCGCACAAACTGTTATGCGCTCGCTGATGTCCTACACGCGGACATTAGCGAGCTCTTTAAAGGGATTCCAGTCTCGGTGAGGTGACACTTTTGGTGTCGCCGAGACTGGAATCCCTTTAAAGCATTCGCTGATATCCGCGTGCAGGATATCAGCGAGCGCATAACAGTCTGTGCGAAGTGAGCCGAAGACTCCGCACCTCACTTACCACTATGGTGAATTCCCCCCTGAGAGAGACTGATATCCATTTTGGAAACCTTTTATTATTGTCAAGAACTTGAATTATTTTAATCTTTGTGAATATATCTTGCACCATTTAACGATTTTGTGATTTAAAGCTGTATTGCACAATATTCCTCTTTCTTGTTGCATTGGATCCACATGGTTTATAGGGGAGGAGGTGACAACCATCTACCCCATCATTGATCCAGCATACAAATCAGTGCTCTATTAATAGCGCTGTCTGGTGAGTACAATCACAAAGGGGATCCTGATATCCCCAGCACTAACAACACTGCTAAAATTACCATTACTACATCTGTTAGATGTTAATATTAATACATCGAACACTACGCATTGTACTATTTATACCTTGATGCCTCACAGCTCAACCCTGTTTGATATCATTTTTTGCACTTTTGTTCACAATTTATTGGAACACAATTATCAATATACTGTATATATATGTTTCACAACGTATACACCATTTAGCTTATTCCATTGTACACCAAATGGTATTACACTAGGAGAGTTCTTCGTTTTTTTGTGTTCTCTTTTATACCAGCACATCCAAACTTTTTTGTGTCAAACGGATTTCACTTACATCTCCATCACAACGGTTAGCCAATAAAAGGTATCACCTATACTCTACTTGTCTCTGTGTGTGTGTGGAATGCATAGACCTCTTTCTGTGCTCACTATCAGATAGACTTGTAATGATTACCTTCACGGTTAGCCAATAAAGGCATCATTTGAAATTTACTTTTGCTGTTTTCCATTTCACTAAATTGCCTTGTTTTGTTTTTTGACTAACATCGTACTAGCCATTACTTGGATTATTTGCATTTAAGACATGCATGGCTTTCTTTATATTGTTCTATTACTAAATGCCTGATAATACACAGCTCGGACAAGCAAGTGTGGCTCTAATATTGTAATTGACAAGACTAAGGGGCTTATTCATGCAAGGCCAAATAGTTGTGTAAAGGTATGAATTCACATTTTTTTCGCCACTTCCCCAAGTTCGAGTATTCAGCAAACTCTGCGATGTGGCGAATTCAAAATTAATTTTACAGGTTTCAACAGTTGTGGACTTACGGAGCACTTTGCACCACTTTACAGGCGTGATTCGCTTATTCATCAAGCATCAGAGTATGTCATGGTAATGAATTCAGCAAGACATTCTAACATTTGCCAGTTTTGATGGGGTGAATTTGGGGGTTGATGGCAGTGTTTCTGCTGCCTGACTGACTATGCTGCATTACGCAAAAGAAGGCTGCTGACGCAGTGGCGCCCTCGCTATGGGAATACTATGTTTAGTGAATAAGGAGTAGACAATTGGAGCATAGCAACCCGAAGTGATGAGAATTCACTTTGAATTTCATATTCTCACTTTGATTAAATAAGCCCCCAGAGCGTATAAAGACGGTGTAGAGAGTAACCGGTAGCATTATATTTGTTTACAGCTCCCAGAATCCTTCATGTTGTAAAACACGATCACATGTTATATCTGCCTCACAGTTTGAGAATCACTGATCTGGAGTCACATGTTTTCATCAGTGATATTTCTCTCTGCTGGGTACTTTCATTAAGTGACTGAAAAAAGCAGTCTTTATTCTAAATAATGAACATGTGCATTGCAGAAGGTCATGTTCTATCAGAGAGCATACATACCTATTACTGTTCAGCCTCCCATGAACTGGTTATTATGGGCAGTCCCTTAAGTAATTTCCCAGAACGTTCCAGGTCAATGCACACACCTTCTATTGGCCTGTTTAAAGCTCTTTGCTTACAAGGTGCTTAAGTTTATTGTTAAGTGTCTCCTACATAACAGCACGAGGATTTCTTCCATTTATTGACTCTTCACAAGTAAACAAACAAAAATAATATGTCCTAAATCCCGCGTTCGAACATATTATAATCAGCGCACCCTTTTTGGGCTAGCCCAAACCATAGGTGATCCGTGTTCCTCTTCAGATAAGCGCTGTCTAATTCCACAAAGCCAGAAAAATTATAAAATGGAATAAAAGCAAATATTCCTGCCTGGAAAGAAATTATGGGGGTTATTCACTAAGGTGCGAATTCGACTGTTGAATTCGCAAACAGAGGATTCCCATAGCAAATCTGCTACAATTTTCCCATTGTAAAGTCTTAAATTTTTTAATGTTAAGATTGTGACAATTTTCCCATAATAAAGTCGCAACTGCAACAATATTCTCATTATAAAGATGCAACTGCGACTGCGACAGTAGCAGCCTATTGTGACTGTCTTTATCTGACAAATTCGCTCCTATACGCAATAATTCGGACTTAAGTGAATAACCCCCTATATATTTTCGGCTTGTTAAAAGCTAAATTTTTCATAATATTTGTAAGAACTAGCTTTTAAGGACCAATAACACCCCCCCAAAAAAAACAAAAAAAAAATTTCTGTTTGGACTGGCATGAAAAAAGCTATTCAAATACAGCAATTGTAAAATGTTAACTTTAAAGAAAAAAAAATTTCATGAATTTTACTGCTTTCTGTCTGTTCTTAACTTTACTGATAACAGCCATATTGTTAAATAGACCTCAACCCAGTCCCATTGTTTTTATGGTAGTTAACATAAAGCATATACTGTACAAGAAATGTGCCTTTAAATTTAAATAGCTAAATATCTTACTTTCTATACACAATCTAGAATAGCGCAACATTTTTTTATTGCTGGCTTCTCATTGGTCAAATACTTCTTGCTGCCTACATGTGGCTTTAAGGCTAATTGCCAAAAAAAATAGGCAAGTTTGCCTTTAGTGGGGTATAAAGTAAATCAATGGAGAATGAACTACTGGGGGATGGGAAATTGTTTGTGCGTGTGCTGATCAGACTAATGGGCCTGTTTACTAATGGTTGAAATGCTTATAAACTAGTATTTTCTGCTTTAGGCCAATATGACCTTATCACATATTTATCAAATAGTTTTTTCTTTTAATCACTGTAGTTTTTCCAATTTAGACACAATCTGGATCAAAGAGTAATTAAGTAATCAAAGGTATTAACAAAAAAACAGAAAGTCTATTTGTCTACAAATGTACAGCGCCACAGAATAAACGCAGTAAAAAAAATACAACACAATATCAGTCTCTCCCATATACAGTAGGTGCTAGAAAAATACTGACAATCTGGTGCTGTAACCAGAAAACCAAGGGCGATATCTCACAATACCCTTTGGAAAACGGGGGGAAAAAAGTCTGAAGTGTCTCTTGGGGATGGTTAATCCCGAGTCTGTAGGATTCTCCCCTAGTGTGATGTAGTAATGGGTAATGTAAACATACACCTCACATGTGGGTATACAAATCAGCTGTGTGTGAGATAGGGGTCCAGGCCAGTATATAAGACAGTGATGGCTAACCTTTTCAGCTCCGCGTGTCAAAATTCTGTCACAGTCGCCGCTTTATGACAGGAAAATTGTAGCGTAATTGCAATTGGGAAATTGTTGCAGTTTTGACATGGGGAAAATTGCCGCAGTAATGCTATAGGAAATTGCCGCAGTAATGCTATAGGAAATTGCCGCAGTAATGCTATAGAAAATTGCCGCAGTAATGCTATAGGAAATTGCCGCAGTAATGCTATAGGAAATTGCCGCAGTAATGCTATAGGAAATTGTCGCAGTAATGCTATAGGAAATTGTCGCAGTAATGCTATAGGAAATTGCCGCAGTGATGCTATAGGAAATTGTCGCAGTAATGCTATAGGAAATTGCCGCAGTAGTGCTATAGGAAATTGTTGTGGTTGTGGATTTTTGCTATGGGAAATTGTCACTGTCACAGATTTTGCTATGGGAAATTGTCACTGTCACAGATTTTACTATGGGAAATTGTCACTGTTGCAGATTTTGCTATGGGAAATTGTCACTGTCGC
>WMED01019112.1:0-12514 GCA_019650415.1 Pipa parva | reverse complement strand
TATGGGAATCCTCTGTTTGCAAATTCGACAGTCAAATTTGCACCTTAGTGAATAACCCCCATAATGTCAAGAGAGGTACATTTAAAAATAAATATATATATAAACATTTATTTCATTAGTAGAACCTAAATTAGTATTAGAGTTTTGAGGTGGCAGGTACACTTTAAGCGACTCTGGCATTATCAAAAAAAATGAAGGAAAAGGTCAATTTTATTGCGTTAACTTGTTCTCCATATCGTGTCACCCACAGCCTCCTCACCAAAGGGGCTTATTCATGAAAGTCCAAACCGTCATGTAAAAGTGTGAATTCACATTTATTCACCGCTTCCCCATATTCCGGTATTTAGCAAACTCTGCAATTTGGTGAATTTGTGACCAATTCAGGCAGTAGCAAACTTACGAAGCTCTTTGCATAATTGTACATAGACGTGCACAGGTATTCATTAAGCGTCAGTCTGTCACAGTAGCAAATTACACAAGGCGTATTGTGTCACATTCGCAAGTTTTACTTCTCCATATTAAAGTGACAAATTATGGAGCTGGTGGTAGTGCTGCTACTGATGCTATCACTTCACTATAGGAATCCTCTGTTTAGTGAATTAGGAGTAGAGAATTTGCTACTATCAGCAGTCGAATTCTCACTTGGTTGAGTAAGCCCCCAGGTGTCATTGTATTGTATAAGCACTTTCATGAAAGGTCGATTTTTCATGTAAAAGTTATTTTTTAGTTGTAGAGACTTGGGGGGTAATTCAGGAAAGTGCGAACTCACCTTGCGATGCTTCACAACAGCTCGCCAAGACTGGTATGCGCTCCCTGGTCTCCTGCACGGGGAGATCAGCGAATGCTTTAAAGGTACTTCGGCTCACCTCGCGACCACTCGAGTCGCCTCGCTGAGCCGAAGTACCTTTAAAGTGTTCGCTGACCTCCGCATGTAGGAGACCAGGAAGCGTGTACCAGTCTCGGCGAGCTGATGCGAAGCATCTCAAGGTGAATTCGCACTTTGCTGAATTACCCCCTTGAACATGCATGGAATTCAATAATATTATGTATATTATAATATAATTAACCTTTAATAATAGTAATGTAATAGTGGAAGGAAGCTCAGGAAAATTAAAGTTCTATAACAGAGTACATCCTAAGTGATTGTGGGAAATGTTCAAGTATTGACAGCGTATGGGGAGGAGGAATTAAAGACTTCAGACGGAAATGCTTCACTTCCAAAACCAACAAACTGATTTCCTCCACAAAGACATGCTAAAAGAAGAGAATAGAAATATATATATGTCTGACATTGGTTTCATGACTCAAAAACCAGGTGTAAAACTATGTCTAGTTTCTATTTCCTCATCTTCACCCATGACGGACATTTCCAGTCTATCTGCTGTCACAGGAAGGCTAACTCAGCTTGAGGAAACCAGAGCTATGCTCTAGTCTGTTGGTTTACTGATTCACGTTCAAAAGGCACTAAATGGCTTATTTAATTCAGGTTAAAGGTGAAGGCAAATTATTGTCAATTTGTGTATACCTTTAGAAGTACAGCAACCCTATGCAACTTAAGCTTTCCCATCTGTTCCAAACCAAAGTGTGATATGCCTCTAAGGAATCTATTTCTATGTGCAAGATGAATGTTACCATTCTGTGTTTTGCTCACTAACATGTCTCAAAGTGAACTTCAAGGTCTCCGAAAGTACTCCAGCACTCCCAAAGTGTAAAAGCAAATAAACTTTATTATTCCATATTAAAAGCAGGATCCAGTATCCAATGCATAAAAACAACGAAATGGCGTCCCCATTTTGTTGTTTTTATGCATTGGATACTGGATCCTGCTTTTAATATGGAATAATAAAGTTTATTTGCTTTTACACTTTGGGAGTGCTGGAGTACTTTCGGAGACATTGGATTTTGTGAGGCTACACCCTCAGCACCCCACCCACTGGATGAATTCGACAGTCACAGGTACCTTTTGGGATAGAGCAGGTCTCTTTGCTATTTCAAAGTGAACTTCCTTACAAACACAACCATACTGTCCAAAAAAACACTAGTTAAGGAGACTTAGGGGTTATTTTACTAAGATGCAATTCGACTGTCGATTTCTCAAATAGCGGATTTCCATATCAAATCCGCGACAATTTCCCCACTGTAAAGTCGCAACTGCAACAATTATTAAAGTTATTAAAGTTGCAACTGTGACAAATTTGCATTGTAAAGTTGTGACTGCGACAATATTCTCATTATAAAGACACAGCTGCGACAGTAGCAGCCTATTGCAACTGTCTTTATCTGGCAAATTCACACCTATACGCAACAGTTCGGACTTTAGTGAATAACCCCTTTGACTCTGCTCAGGATCGAAGTTGGAAAGCTTTTCTTTCCTGCTTTGATGAGGCAGTTGCATAATTCCATGCAGATTATATACAGTATGATATGGAAGAGTTGCATTATGTGTCAGAAGGAACTGCCACAAACAAGATGTGAATAATCATAAAAACAGTCACATTCAAATTCTTCCTGTCGATATGTTTGATATTAAAGGACCAGTAACATCAGAAAAAGAAAATTGAAAATTGGTTTGGCATTCTGTTATTGCTATGTATGTAGGTACATATAATTTTATTTATAAGAAAATTTACACAGCACTGTACAATTCAGCAATAAAAAAATATTGTACAGACATGAGAAAAGTGCATTGAACAATGCAAGTATAATATCACAAGGATACTTCACTTTAAGTGCTAGGTTGTGGTTGACAGAGGAGGTTGGAGACCCTGCCCCATAGAGATGCTAGATCATGATTTAAGGGATAAGATTGGATGAAATTTAATGTCAGTCATCCTTATAGCCCCGTCCAATCAGACTCAGAAAGAAAAGTCAGGCTGACAGGGAAGATGACAGTGAGAAACGCTGTATAAAGGTACATTTTTTAAAATACATATACCTGTATATTTTTTAAAAAGTTTATTTCATTAGTAGAACCTAATTAGTATTAAAGTTTTGAGGTGACAGGTGGACTTTAATGTCATAGGTAGTTGCATGATACAGCTGCAAGCTGCGTGAAAAACATTTCATCAGTGCTTATTTTTCCTGCCACGATAGGACAAATGCAGTTGCATGAAATTGCCAATGTGCATGAGACATACGTTTTACAAAAGGCTTCGCATTCTTGCAACCCTTTTATTATTATACACTATTTATAGATGTCTAGGTTTTTTTATGACTTGGATATTTAAGAATATATTTGAGTATTGGTATGATAAGATCTCATTTGTGGTATTTGTCTCACATATGTTTTCGGAGGTGGTTACAATATATATTTCACATTTTGCTTGGGTTAACCACTTTTACCAAGTATATTTCTTACGTGTTTTTTGAGTACAGTAACTGGTTGGGTTTTTTTTTCCTTCTCTGTCTAAAATAAAGTATATTTCAGGACTGAGTATTTTTAATTTCATTGGAAATACTATTTCAAAATGTTACAAAGAGCTCTGCAACCATCGGAAGCATTCAAAATGGTTGTTAAAGGGGAACTTTATAGGGGTTTTTTTTTAGCCTAGGGGTGAAAAGGATGGGGGAGATCTCACAGATGCAACTGTTAGGCGTCAATGCTGCCCCAGCTCTGTTCGCGATCTTGATCTCTTCTGCTGCTGACAGCCGTTGATGTCCTCTTCACTTTCAGAATGAGCAAGTACAGTAGCAAAAATCTGCCAAAATCTGCTACTGCACTTTCAGTGAAAGAGATCAGGATCATGAACAGAGCAGGAGCAGCATTGGAGCCTAAGACTGGCATCTGTAAGTATCTCCCCCCTCCCCTCTCCTAATCACCCCTAAACTAAATGAGCCTAGTTCCCCTTTAATTTGCCACATTGAAGAGTTTGATGAATGTATGAAGATGGGGAATCGGCAAATGGATGCAAATTCTGAATTTAGCATCAGTGTACCTTCTAAGAGTTTTGTATGCCAAGAGAACTTTCTGTGTAACTATTTACTGTGCGTGGATCAGTGTTATTTATGTGCATACAAAACTGTTCTTTGCCTCATTTATCAGTTTGGTTGATCTTACTATACTACACCCAAATGATCCTAGTTGTGATTTTAAAACAAGGTTGGGACAACTTCCTATTAATCCCCAGGGTCCTCCTTGCTCCTTCAAATTAAAAATACTTCATAATTCTATTGTATTTTCATACTGCATACCAAAGTGTCAGTAAAAAATACTGGTCACATCTCCTAATGAAATCATCTCTGATGATTTGCATATAACTACACGGAGCTGAATCTAAGGAAGCGTCGTCGGTTGATGGTTGCGTTGGTGACATTATCTGGATAAATTTGTTGCAAACACTATTGGGCCTCATTGACTACAGGATGAATTCACCTTTCAAATTCACCTCAATACAATTCGACTCGCATCACCTAAAGTCACGGATTCACTTCTCATAATTGACTAAGCGGCGACTAGTCTTGTCAGTCAAGCGAACAGCAGCGATCTCTGTCAGATGTGATGTGTGTCATAGTCTACTACTATGTTTAAACTACTGGTTTAAAAGGGCTGACAGGAGCAACACACTTTATACACTGCGGGAAGAAGCTTCGGCAAAACGTGTACAGTGTACAGGTTCTGGTGGGGACTACGCAGCATCAATCCTGACCTCCATGATTGATCTTTGAAAAGAATTTGATCTTGGTACAATCCGGTACAGTACTCCTTCACCCGGTAAAATATAAGCACCATTCATACATACCGTGATTATTAATTGACAATCAATGGGAGGTGAGGATTTGACTGTCTGGACTCTTTATGTCTTTCATTGATGCCTGTTTGCCATTGAGTGGTTCAGGATTGTATATATACTTATATTGGACATCCGGTATGTTTATTTACTTGAATTAATGCTGCATGTTGGTACTTACATTTTTGGACATTTATATATTATTCTTTAAAAGCTGGACTACACTTTGCTTCATAATGAGACTGCCTTTAAGCTTCAAAATGAAACACTACATTTCATGCATTGCAGCAACTAGTAAAATATTAGCAGAAAATGGATAATGTTTGAGCAGAGTGGATGTATCTGACTGTGCACCAGTTGCAGTAGAGACTTAGGGCACAGTAGGCCACATTGACTAACAACTTGGAAAGAAGCAAAGACTGCGTTTTTTTGAAAATTTTGCCTTTATAAGGTTATAAAGGTTTATTGTTCATAACCTGGCATAAATCATTACCTCTGGGACAGGTGGGAGGGCATCATTAGAGAATCCTATAGTATATAGGTTTTCCTGGGGTCTGAAATGGGTATTGTACTAGAACAGTGATGCCTAACCTACGGCCTGTGGGCTGTATCCGACCCGCGATGCGGTGCTACCTGGCCCGCGGCTCGAATTCTGAAATCCTAAATGTTGCGTATAAGTCTGAATTCACCAGCTAAAGACAGTCGCAATAGACTATTACTGTTGTACTCGTGTCTTTATAATGAGAATGTTGTCGCAGTCATGACTTTACTATGGAAAATTGCAGCAGCTGTTACTTTAAAATTTGTCACAATTTTAAAAGTCGCAACTTTGAAACAGCCCGTGACACACGTGTCGCAATTTAATATGGCCCCCCCAGGCCAAAAAAGGTTGGGCATAACTCTACTAGCGCAGGCTCCTTTGTTTTAAAACCATGAAATCTCCCATATGTGTATTCTGCATTCATGAAAGAAAATTCGCAAATTTGCAACCCTTTATTGGATAATCAAGTGAAATAACACTAAATGTTTCGGCATCCTGCCCTTTATCAATGTGCTTTATAAATAAAAAGATAGATAGATAGATAGATAGATAGATAGATAGATAGATAGATAGATAGATAGATAGATAGATAGATCTTTTTTTTTTTTTCACTAGGTGGAGCCAGAGTGACATAATGATGCTACAAGTCCCAGCCAGTCCTTCACTGTTGCAGTGACTCATACAGTGTACTGATTGGTTGCTAATGGGTTGCTAGACATAGGCAATCTATATTTTAGGAGGATGGGCAGGGCAGCCTGCAACCCTGAACATGAGTACAGTGGAGAATAGTGTTTTCTCACTGGTTCTAGGGTTAGACCTATTGCTACAATGGATGGATAAGATACTTATTGCAACGAGTGAGGACCCAGTAGTCTTGGTTTATAATAAACCCAATTTCCAAGTCTGCAGACTGTGGAAGAAATTATTTTAGGAAAGAAAGTAAAAGCAAAGTCCTCTAGGCTTCATGAACCATTCTGCTGACCTTTTTTTCTGTGTCTACAATCTGCAATGGAGGAGTGAGAAATGGTGCTTAGGATGAAGATGTTTTTATAATTAAAGAGAAGTTAGCATTAATTAAAAAAACTATTAATACCAAAAAGTGACAATTCCTGTTTGCGTCCACATGCCAATAATTCTTTATTGTGCTTGTACAAAAACTTTGTTTAATTAGAAATGTTCCTGATGTTTTGTCCATCTTTATTTGCTGATAGCAGAAATCATTAATCACTTCCATAAGGAGTGACCTACTACTGACATTGTGTTCAACTTGACTTCAGATGATAAGTTATGATGACCAGCACCCAAAAGCCAGCCAAAGTGAAGGTAGCTATGCTGTTCATAAAATGTTAGAAGTGTAAAGCTACAGTTAGATATAGCGGTTTCTGGATATGTACAGCACCTTACCATAAGCACAGGCTAGTGACAGAACCTGGGTTATATTTTGTGACTCTACTATCTGGAATAAGTCTTTGTCCTGATTTGGAGGCTTCTGGGCATTTGGCATACTAAGTAGCATTTGCAGTGTGGTGCATTGTGTGAAAACATGAGCACCAAGGACTTTAGTGTTAAAATACAAAAGCAACGTTTATTTAACTTATCATACATAAAGGAGATGAGATACAACAGTAGAAACAATATAGATACAGGCACAAATACTTATTCAATAGTTATATTCAACAAGTAACTGCCCATATAGGATTGCCAACCCAGGGTACTCACAATCAATGTGGCTCTTGAAGGTGCACTGTATCTTTAAAGGAATCCTCAGATGTACTGACTCTTTACTGTAGTGCTGGATCCGGTAACTAGGACATGTGGACATGGGGACTCGATTCCCCTACACAGCATCATATATGGGTGCTTGCCCCTTTAAATATGATAAATGGGTATATAGCTCTTTAATATGGGAAACTGGGTCCTTTTTGGGCCCTACCTGAGGCAATGTAGACCTCAGGGTCTCCCCTTGTGGAGAGTGACATCTCGCTATTATATGGCCGCCTATACGCTACCATTGCAGATTATCCCAAACCCCTACAACAGAATTGAGCTGAGCTGCCAGCAGCTGAAAGGAGGGGTGTATCAGGAGAGGGGCCCAAAACTCCCAATGTGATACCCATCCAAAGAGAGCGCTGCAGTGCGCAAGCAGGTAGGGGAGCCAGGAGGGGGTCCCTACAGAAGTTTTGCAGAATTTTTAGTGCAGATTTTGGTATATTTATCAGTATTTAACAGTAATATCCTATTACTAAGATAGTATATTAACCTTACTTTCTTTTAGATGTTTTCCAGGCTCATTTTTATCTGCAAAACTTTGCGTTTTTGTTATCTGGCAGATGTAAGTAAAGGGGACTATCCAGAACCTAGAGCCATAAAGTCTGGGATCCATTTTTGTATCGCTGCTTTCAGCCCCATGTGGCATAATGCATTATTGAACCAGAGTGGTGATTAAAAATGCATAACTTTATTTAAACATTCTGGTAAAAACAACTCAACGCTTTCTGGCACTGAATCATGAGTACACCAATCACTTTGGGGGGATATTTGAAGTCATTTTGATCCGTATCACCGTTCTTTGCTCGTTTTTCACTTTTTTTTGCTGCATTTTCGATTTCCCCTTATTTATGTAATGTCAAAAGGCTGATCTTTTCAATGGGACTTAGAAAAAAATGTTCTAAACCTTCTCTATAGGGCAGGCGTTGGCAACCTATGGCTCACAAGCCAGATGTGGCTCTTTTGATGCCTGCATCTGCCTCACAGAGTGCAACGAGCGCTGTGTGCATGCAAGCACCGCTTGCTACAGTCTGCCAGCTGAATGCCGGCAGGTGCTGTAGAGACATAGCTCTCTCAGCGCTTCCAGGTTCCTAGCCAATCCGGAGCTGCTGATACTGTATCAAGTATGACGTTGGTTGCTAGCCAATCCAGAACCGCTGACATCATGTATGACGTCAGCGGTGGCAAATTCAAAAGAGGCTGAGCTTAGCCACATTTAATATAGCTCTCTCAGCCAAAAAGGTTGTAGACCCCTGCTATAGGGAATAATGGGTTTTCGCCTCACTCAATCAACCCTATACCAATTTTAATAAATATCCCACTTTTGGTCAACATGCTTATTAAAAGGGGAGAGAATGTAAGTATCCCGACCCCCTTTAAAGTTACCGCTTTACTACAGAATAAACACAGTTTGAAAAGTAAAATCAATAGTCAAAATACATGTAACTACAAATGAATGAAAAAAACATTTCAATTACAGTTATGATAACAATAGAATGTTAACTTTTAAATTCATGTTTTACAGTCACATTCTAGAACACATTTAGAGAATTTTTTTCAGAAGAGAACTGTACATGGTAACATAGTAACATAGCACCTTAGTGCTTAGGTAAAAAAATCTATTTGACATCTTATTTATTCCATTTTTGTATATCTTGCAATTGTGATGAGACTATAATCAAGGGGCCCTGGGGAAAATGTCATTTTTAAAAATTTGCTCAGACACTTTTTGCCCCAATCATCAATACTTTCTAAATCCTCTATTTAGTGGTATCTTTTAGTTCCTCTATGCAGAAGGATCTTATTCTGGCCATACAATAATGGAGTTGTTGTTTGTTCCTTGTTGTAAGAATTATTTATACACAGTGGAGCCCTCTCAGGTCTCTAGGCCACAGAAAAAGTTAATGCTAGTTGTTTAGACATGTAGACTCTTTATTTATATCCAGAAACTTACATTCAATATGGAAGTAAAATACAACAACAGTAAACTAAGCGTAATATTATTAAACTGAAAAGTAGGGTGAAATGCATTTTTGTCCAACAAGAACAAACATTTTCAATGCAATTGTAAAATCAAAGAAAATGAAAAATTGAAATTGATTAAAACTAAACATTAAAAAAAAAAAATATATATATATATATATATATATATATATATATATATATATATATATATATATATATATACTTTAATGCTAAAAAAAAAAAAAAATGATCATTTTCCCCCCAGATCCCTGTATGGGGACAGTGCCAATATGTTAAAGGGAAACTAAAGTCAGAAATGTGGTCTGCGCAGGAGGGGACATTACTGCCAGGAAGTGAGGACCCCATTGTCTATCCCACACTGGAGCCCAGTGTAGTTTCCTGTACTGTACGCGTGCTGTGTGAAAGATGTTGCAAAAAAATTGGATATGGTTCTAGTTACTTTTTGTGCATCTATAAAGGATATACTGTAATAGTGTTTCCCACCCCGTGAACAAAAATTTTTTGCTTGCCTCTAAGTGAACCAAGTAAAATAACATCTGTAAAAAAAAAAAATAATAAAATATGCAAAATATAATTACAGTATACTGCATCAATCATCCCTAACCTAAAAGTATTTCAATATAGCCACATGGTTGTAAGAAGAGACCTGAAAGAGGTGGTATATAAAAGGTTAACATTTATTTTAAAAAACACATCCTACAGGAAGCATTTGATTTCCTCCTGGCTGCTCTTGCAGATGTTCAGTGAAATGACCTTGAATATTCTTCTACATACAAATACTTAAACTAACACTATTTCCATGACATGGTTTACTGAATGTTTACTTTTTGTCAAAACAAAAAAAAAAATAGGTGTAGATATACATTTTAAAAAATGCCTTTCAAGCTATGGTTTTAGTTACTGTATTCTGATTAGCTTGCTGATAAGTTGAGTGTCTTCATGGGGTTCTGTTTGGCACTGCATGTAATTTTTTGTACATTTTAAAATGTATTATGTAATTTCCTAGACTTTATGATCACAAAATATTATTGTGTAACACAAAAATGTATTTGATTAACACAAAATCATGACTGGACGTTACAAAGATTATTTTGTGGTCACAAATATATTCTTTGGTGTCCTGAATATTATTCTATAGCCACTGTGAGAGATAGAAAAATAGTGAATTGGAAAATCAATTTGTGTAATACACAAAATTTTATGTGCCCCAAAATGATCCTATTGTGCAAACTGATTTTTTGATAAAATTAGATTTTGAGACTTAGTACTCGAAATTTATTAAACTCGTAAAAGCCCGTTTTGGCTGTTCCGAGTTCAATCGGGCAAACACCCGGAAATTTCTCGCGGTAAGTATTGTAAGATTTGTTTCAATCGATACTTACCGAGAGAAACTTTTTCCATTGAATACTTCCATGGAAAGGCAGCCATACTACACTAATGGAAAGTAGCGCTACCCTTTCCATGGAAATATTCAATGGAAAAAGTTTTTCTCAGTAAGTATCAATCGAAGCAAATCTCGTGATACTTACTGTGAGAAACTCCGAGTGTTCACCCAATTAAACTCAGAAAAGCAAAAATGAGCTTATTCCGAGTTTAATAAATTTCGCCCTTGCAAATGTATTTAATATCAATACTTTTGTTAAAAGGGGTGCTTTTGTGACACAAAACCTCTTTTGTAGCATAAAATAGTGTTTTATTGCACAAAAAATATTGGCACACATTACATTTTATTCTACTTGCACAAAACAGCATCTTGGGCTCAAAATTATTTTATGTAAACAAAATACTGCTTAGAATTTTTTTTTATTGAAAACAAATTTTTTGGTATATTTTGTGGATAATAAAATTCATTTTGTGTCCATGATGCACATATTTTGGACACACATGGCATATTTTTTTGTGTTTACAAAATTAATTCTAGTTCATAAAATGACCAGTAAATAAATAACGCCTCATACAAAAATACATATGAAAAGATTAAAATGCTATGTTGCACCACATCCCACTTAGCTCCTTTTCGTAAACCGTGGACCCTGTTAGAAGGTTATTTTTTTCCTGTGGAATATAGGAATATAGATTTTTTTCCAATTTTTTTATAGGCCAGCACTGTTGTGCAACAGGATTGGGTATAATAATTCAAGCTCTGGAACAACCAATGTTCAAGTAAAGTAAGGTAGCTATTAGACTCATCTTCCTTAAATGTACAGTCTGACTTAGTCTTTGTATCTTGACTACAAATGATCTCTGCCTGTCCTGCCCCTGTGCTTGAACTCTGCCCTTCTAAACCATTGCTAAGATTTGGCATGTTCCTGTTATTCCATCCTACTCTTTCGCCCCAGTGGGTGGCTGTCACTTCAAGGAAGTTAAAATTGAAGATTGGGGTCTCTTGTCTAAAATTTACCAGCGGTATACCTTTTTCATGAGGTTAAAGCTTTGATTGCACTCTTGTGTATTTTTTGCTCCTTATTGGGTTAAATCTATAGCAACCTAGTTATAACATGTCAATACAATAGCATACTATTTATTTTATGTGTTTGTGAATGGAAATATGACATAGGCTAAAATGTCATGAAAAGTTAGCATTTGGTTACACAAAAACTCTTCAAAGGGAGCTAAGTTTGCAATGAAGTAAGTAGCTTTTAATAGATAACTCATCAAATGTAATGGAAGATTAAAAAATAGTAGAAATGTTGCGAATACCACTTTACTTTATTCTAACTGCAGTAAACTAATTAAAGCTAATTGTTGAATGGTTGGTAGGGGTTTCAACAACAGCGCAAGTTTATAACAAAGCTTTTGAATCCCCCCTTATATGTTCTAAGTCCCTTAGGATAAAGGTACACTATAAGTTTTTATCACCAGTGGTACAGTATGCTGCATCCACAGTCTATGTGAAAGCTGATCAAAATGGTTCCCATTGACTTCACTCATTAAACCCTTGAAAACACTAAACATCTGCTGAACATATTTTTTTGTGATTGCCAGTCATCAACACACAGGAGAGGGCATAACTTTCCAAGGACCCAGAGCAAATGGCAGAATGGGCCCACCTGTTTGAACTCAGTGCTGGTCTGACAAGAAGGACCTCCGTGCACATGTCTGGACATAAGTGGTAGAGGAATCTGGGTAATGATCAAGTGCTGTTGCCAATGAGGACAGTTGAGGGAGTAGCTCAGAGACTAGCCAAGGCCCACTTCCCCTGTTGGCCTGTGGAAGCTGTCTCCCCTGCCTCTATAAAATATACACCACTGTTAACACATAGGTCTATGGTGTCCAGTCCAAAGCATTATGCAGTCCACAGATGCATGTGATTGAACACAACAGCTACAAAATGTATAGTATGCAGTTACACCTAGCACTTTTATGAAAGTCAAACACCTTTTTCGACTAGTAAATGCAGGAAAAACAGCCTATATTTAATGATATCACTGTTTTCTCCTACAGTGGGGAAAAAAAGTATTTAGTCAGTCACCAATAGTGCAAGTTCCACCAC
>WMED01019110.1:0-11939 GCA_019650415.1 Pipa parva | reverse complement strand
GCCTCACTTCGGAACTTCCTGAATAACCCCCTTAATCTGCAGACTTGGGAATTATGGGAAAAACAATCAGAGGCAGGTGGGTAGCAACAACCTAAGATTACACACCTGCCTGATTGTAATTGGTCAATCAGAACTCTTATGATTTCAGATTTCAAATCTCAAGATTGACTTTGGATCCCAAACCAAGTTGTTAAGGTGGAATTTAAAAGTGGCAGAACCCTTTCTAGGAGTGTTCTCAGGAATACAGTCAGGCGATTGGTGGTTAGCGCCCAGCAGTGATTTGTAAAGGGGCAATGTACCTGCAAGAGTGCAGATGGACATGAAACTCTGAGAGGTCCTTCAGTCCTGAGGAACAGGGTGCTTGAAAACCCACAGGAAGTTAGTATCAAACAGTTTGGAAGACTTAAAGGGGTAGCATCCCCTTTGTGTTAAGAGTAATCTGGAGCAAGGGAGCCTTGTGAGGGCAAGTACCTAGGATGGAATCCCTCAGAGAAAGAGAACCTAGGTAGTATCAGTTTCTTAAATGATAATGACAGGCATCTTCCCTGTACACGGCTTCTTATCTATAGCAACAAGAGACGTCGAAGCATATACTAAGTTATGGTAATAAAATCCATTGCCAGATACTAATTTACCAACACAGCAGAACACAGCAGGTCCTGTCTCACTTCATGATGGACATACAGAATATCTTTATAATATATATAAAAAATATGGCCACATAACCTCCCTCAGGGCTAAACAATCCATTCTGTTCATCATTTGAAAGCCTGGTAAGCCATCAGCACAGTGCTTGAGTTAAGAGAAGCTGCATAATCCCCACTCACAAAACCACTGTACAATGCTGTTTATGATTGTATAACAATTCTAATAGGGTTATTTAAAAATGGAAGGGAGAGATAATATCAACATTAAAGCACTTCACACAGGGCATGAACAGTCATGATAAAAGTATCTGCTTGTTAGATTATGAGAATAGACGCGCATGAACCGAATCAGGAGTGACTGAGAACCCAAGTTAGCAGCTGAAATTTTCTAACTCTGTAAAGTACAGTTTTAGCAGCGATCAGATGTGACAGGTAAACAGCAGTTTACAGTGTGATATATGACAGTTTTGGAATACAAAAGATGGAGAATGAGGAGCCAAACTATCAGAAATATAAATTCTGACTCTGTACTTTGCAACTTGGAGCAGGAAGCAAGTCGTATAATTATATTTTTATTCTTCCATACCCAATAGGGATCTACCCAGTAACTCAAATATGTAACAATGGGGCTCACGTTTCTTTCACGGAGATGTAGTGACCCTCTGCTTGGAGTCCCTCATAACCCCCATGCTGGGTATGTAACAATTGGGGTACAATTTAAGGCCATACATGACCACTCTCTGCCTTCAATGTTTTGGAAACTGATTTCCAAATGAAACTCTTACCCACAACAGCCACACAGTCCTCTGTTATTCCCTCATTGCAGAGAGAAACTGAAGACTCCTGAAGACATCCTCCCACCTAGTGTCTACCATTGTTCTATATACAGCAGACTCGTATACCATAACCAGGGCAGCATACTGCCTTTACTGAAACCTACAGTCCCCTCAAGGTTCTGATTGGGAAAGTGCCAGAAGTATTTTTAATCTGTAATTATTTTCACAAGGTGTCAAGCATTTTCTGGACAGTGAATAAAAAGAGGCAGTGTAACAATCTTCATTACCTCCTTTGGCAAATTCCCAAAGACAAGGGAATTCATCAGAGGCAAACTGTAACAGAGTTAACCTAATCGGAAGTTTGATTTTACAGTTCTAGATTCCTGTAAACCGGCGAATACTTCTGATTGGTTGCTATGGGTTACTAGACCTCTGTAAAAATATTGCATCTGTTGATGAATTCTCATGAAAGTTTGTTTGTTTCATTTGCAGTTTTGAAAGTACAAATTTAATAACGGCAACGTGGCTTTAAGGAGTCATACTGTGAAATACGTACTGATTAAAGTCACACTGTGATGACCAAGTCTATGAGATGAACTCATGCTTATTCATTTACCCGGTAATGCAGCATCCTGCACACACAGTGGATAGTAAGTTTTATCTACAGCCACTTGCTGTGGATACACAACCTCCCATACCGTAGCTCTTTGTAATGATTAAATGAAATAGCCGCTGAAGATAACGCTGTTGGTAATTGTTAAATATCAATAATTTTCATAAATTTACTACTGAGGAAACATTCATACTTCACACATAGGCATGCAGTCATCAAATATTGCTTTTATTGTCAGTTACAGAGAGTTTTTTTTTTTTTTGGTTATTTATTGTGACGTGATTTGTTTTTTTTCCTCATCCAAAAAACTTTCTTTTTCCCAGCATGCTACAGCGCTGCAGCAGTGATTGCACAAAAGCTATATATCCGAGCAAGCCTTTATATCTGTACTGAACCACACAAGGTTTATCTGTGCAGCGTTACAACATGGGGCAGTGCTTTAGTAAATGTGCCTTATGGTGCTTTAGGGAGTAATTCAGGAAAGTGCGAACTCACCTTGTGATGCTTCACATCAGCTCGCCGAGTCGGGTACGCGCTCCCTGGTCTCCTGCACTCAGAGATCAGCGAACGCTTTAAAGGTACGTCAACTCACCTCGCGACCACTCGAGTCGCCTTGGCGAGGCAAAGTACCTTTAAAGCGTTCGCTGATCTCTGAGTGCAGGAGACCAGGGAGCGCATACCCGACTCGGCGAGCTGATGTGAAGCATCACAAGGTGAGTTTGCACTTTCCTGAATTACCCCCTTAGGCTGATGACACTCATCCTTAATGATTAAAGGTCGAATAATTGTGTAGAGGTATGAATTTGCATCTATTCACCTTTTCTGTGTTTGCTTATAGACTAAGCTCTGCGATGTGTAGAATTTGATTCGGGCGACTACATTAGTTGCAAGCTTTCCGAACACTTCACATCACTTTGTGCATGTGCACAAGTACTTCAACTATTGACTAAGTGGCGGAGGAGTGCTGTCAAAGGAGCAAATGCGACTAGGTGTACTGCTCCAAATTCACCTGTTGGAATTTGCCATCTGAGAGTGGTGAATTGGGGGGCTGGTGGCAGGGCTCTTGTGCGGCATAAGGTGACTGTTTATATAAAAGTAACAATGGCGACTGTGACTAAGGGGGGAATTCACCATTCAGCGAAGTGAGCTCCGAAGCCTTCGGCTCACTTCGCAAATGGTATTATGCGCATGCTGATGTCCTGCACGCAGACATCAGCATGCGCATTAAAGGGATTCCCTTCTTGGCGAGACCAAAAGAGTTGCCTCGCCGAGATGGGAATCCCTCTAATGCGCTCGCTGATGTCCACGCGCAGGACATCAGCATGCGCATAATACCATTTGCGAAGTGAGCCGAAGGCTTCGGAGCTCACTTCGCTGAATGGTGAATTCCCCCCTAAATGACAACAAGACCTAGGTACAAGGTGACATATTAATAGAATATTCACAGAATACAGTTAGAAGAACTGACGTCACTGACCTTCACTGTGGGAAATCTCCTCACTGCGCCACACTACCCATCCAGCAGTGATTTGCCGTTGTCTGCTTTTAGTCAATGAGGCACTGATCATTTTTCTATAGTAAAGCCACTGAATTTAAATGATAGCATTGGTAAGTAAAGGGCCAGTATATGTTATAGTTTTGTCATTTCAATGTATTTCATGATAGGCACTTTTTCTTATGTAATGTCATACTTGTTTGTACAGTTTACCAACTATTACCTGGAAAACAGTCTATTTATTTGACAGACCAGATGGACTAGTTTCTTAATGCTATCTCGCCATGTTATATCATATTCATTTGACCAATTTCCAACTAACACTCCCATAGCAGTCAAAATGGAGAAGAGTCATACCATACTGTATTTCTACCAACTGTAGTCTTCTTTTAAATAAAATCTCAAACCTGCATAAATAAGCAGGCGACACAACAAATGTTGGGTTCATGTTGACCTTAGGTTTATTTTCAGAACTTTCAATGCATAGTATTGATAATAAGATAAGGATGCCATCAACCAGACATGCCACTGTGAATGAATGTTTATATGTCTTGAGTCCACTGACCTTTCTCTGCAAGGTTTTGGGTGCTGAGACTATTCCTTTTAGTAAAGCCAGCTTATGGGGTGAAACAAAACTAGTGCAGGAGTTGCAACTGCAACGGGACTCATGGATGTGAGGGAGCCCCTGGGCATAGATAATTCTATATGATATTAAATGAATAATAAATATAAAATGGTTTTGCAAGTCAGCCAATATACAATCTTGCATTGCAGGGGCTAAGACATAATTCAGGAAAGAGCGAAGTACCCTTGCAAAGTTTCTCATCACTTCGCCGAGTCGGCTACGTGCTCCCTGGTCTCCTGCACTCGGAGATCAGCGAACACTTTAAAGGTACTTCGGCGAGGCGCATTGAGTGGTCAGTGGACAGACCTATGTTTCTGCAAAGTTCAAAGATATTCACTTTACTTAAAGAATAAAACATTATTTATATCTGACATGTATACATATAGAACACTAACTTAAACATTACAATGTAAAAATGATTTTGGGACCAGTAGTACTTGCCCCTTGGTTAAACAGCTAATAATTAATTAAGGGAAACAAACGGCAAGTACTATTTCTTCCTAAAATGTTTTTTGTTTTTTTTTAACTGTCTCAGCAATTGTCTTAGTATAAATGAGTTTTGTATGTATGTTTGTAGTTATATCAGCACTGTAGTGCCCATTTAAGTAGTTAAAATTCCAATGGCTCAGTCACTGTTTCCATAAGCATGTATTGTAAATTCATACCAAGTGATCAGTTTAATTTTTTTACTGTAAAAAGTATATATCTCTATATATATTAATTTAAGATCTCATGGGGAGTCATTTAAGCCATTATTATTAAATTGGCAGGATGTTGAAGTATTCTTGTTTTTGCCCAACGTATAGCCTGGGAGGTTAAGGGTTCACAGTTTGACATCTGTGAACAAATTCATATAAGTCATTGGGGGCTCAATATAAACTATGTGAAACAGGCTTTAGGCATGCAATGACTGGTTTATATTTTTATAACTTACCTTTCATTTGATGCAATGTGACTCTATACCAAGGAATTGTTGAGAGGTATGAATATTAGCAACTCAAATTAAGCTGCATGAATAGAAAAAATAGTTGTAAAGATGATCTCTCAGTCTCTTCCCATAAATCATTACGGTGGACATGACTACCCATGAAGAAAGGTAATGAGATGTGATTATTACTCTGAATGTGTTCATTTACGTATAAAGCGAGGTAGTTTCTTTGAAGGGCACACATTATATTGGGAATCTTTGTATAATCCATTACTGCTAAGACTGTACTGTAGCTTGCAGTTATTTTAAAAAGTTAAAGGGAACCTAACACCAAAAAAAGGATAATTCACAAAATAAATTGATTTGTACTGTTTACATATGATCTGCGTTTCTTAAAGTTCTAAGGGATATAAAAAATTTTTTTATTTTATTTTAAAAATACTTTGACTTTTTCCAACTGTTTGATTCCATTCATAAATATGTATTACCTATAGCTCAAATGAAAAATAACTGAACTGCGAAGTCCCTGGATGGGATGTTTATTCATGCAACAGATAGATCAAAGTTGTAGCCAACCAGCAATGAGATAAACAAGCGCAAAGCAATACAAATCAGGAGTGTGACTCAAAGATAACAGTTACACAGGCAATGGCTAGGCATAGCTGACACACAAATTCAAAGGAGAATTTGTTGCTCTTTGATGTTAATGATTCTTCCTACAGAATAACTATGTAATAGCATTATTACATACAGTTGTCTTCATATCTCTAAAAGAGAATTATATATGCTACAGCAGAAACAGATATGTGTACATTATTAAAGTGGAGCTGTCAGGTCCACTTATAGACTCTTTTCAGGAAGCAGGGAGTTGCTATATGCTAAAAGGGTTCGGCTAAGACTGTAGTAAAAGAAGCAAACTCCCTGCTTCTTTCCGGCTCCAATGCCCGACTTGAATCAAATGTCGGTTGGGCGGGGCTAAATGATGATTGACATTATAGCTCCTCCAATCAGATCCCTGTTAGATCATGATTTAAGGGATCTAATTGGAGAAACTTTAATGTCAGTCATCCTTTTAGCCCCGCCCTACTCGACTTGCTATTCAAGCCTGGGATTGGAGCAGACCCTGACAGGTCCACTTTAAACCAAGCTTTTTTTCCTACTCTAATAACATTTCAGTATGTAAGGGACAATACGGAACCTAGGCATCTTGGAAACGCCAGGGAAAACTGATCCTAAGGTCCCACCCTAAGTTCAGTTAACTGAATGATAAATACAAAAAAAATGATCATATATGTCACTCAGATGCACGCTAGGGGTTGGTTTTATGTGGATTATAGGGAAGATAATATCTCAGGCTAGCATGCTAAATGGCAGCCAGCCTGTGCTTAAATAAATAAGAACATTGAAAAGGCTAAGGGGTTTACCATTTAGCAACTGAGAGTCCCTTGTTTGCCACTATAAGAAAGGACTTTTGTGCTGCAGAAAGAAGAGGCTGAGGATTGTCCGTCCTTCCTCTGACTTAGTATTTCTGTGTAAACTGCACTGAGGCTTGGTGAGGATCACATACAGTATGTTCAATCAGTAGCTGTGCCTTAGGCACAGCAGATGGGATAGGTCCTCAGCTTCTGCAATAGCAACTCTATAAGCACCATGGCCATGACAATGGAATTATTTAGATAGGAAAAGGCTAGCTATAGTGGGCATGACAGCCAGTTTAGCTGTCATTTAAAGGACAACTAAACCAACATTAATATGTATTATACTGAAAGTTTACCTTTTGGCAAGAGGAAACACTGCAGAAGAGTTTTATAAAACAAATGTAATTTAGAATCCATTATGGATTATGATTGCATTATAATTTGTAAGTTGTTGTCTTCACTGCTGCCATTTTGAAGTTTAATGGGTCCCACCCACAATGATGTGGCTCCTGGATACATAGCAATCTGTTTCATTATTGCTTACTGGGGGAGGAGAATTGGTTGAGCGTGCTCAGAAGTGAGCAGTGCCCAGGGCACAGACAGGGGAGGGACTAAAATGACAAAATGGATTCTATGTACTGATTGCCCTCACTGACATATAAAGATTAATTTCTGGATATTGGTTAGTTTAAATACTGGTTGAGTTGGGGTAATTATGTTATTTAAAGTAAGGCTAACCTACAGAGAGGAACTCTGAATGCATTTTTATTGATCCTTTAATTACATTCTGTGTAATGGTGATTAATAATAGATAATAACAAATACTGGTTGTGACTACATTTTCTCATATAGTATGTGCGACTATATTTTACTGGCTTACAGAATATCTGCTTTTGCACTATGTGTTCTTTTAGTTATAAGGAAATACTATACTGGTGATATATACAGGGGTTAGACAATGAAACTAAAACACCTGTCATTTTAGTGGGGGAGGTTTCATGGCTAAATTGGACCAGCCTGGTGGCCAATCTTCATTAATTGCACATTGCACCAGTAAGAGCAGAGTGTGAAGGTTCAATTAGCAGGGTAAGAGCACAGTTTTGCTCAAAATATTGCAATGCACACAACATTATGGGTGACATACCAGAGGTCAAAAGAAGTCAAATTGTTGGTGCACGTCTTGCTGGCGCATCTGTGACCAAGACAGCAAGTCTTTGTGATGTATCAAGAGCCGTGGTATCCAGGGTAATGTCATCATACCACCAAGAAGGGCGAAACACATCCAACCGGATTAACTGTGGACGCAAGAGGAAGCTGTCTGAAAGGGATGTTCAGGTGTTAACCTGGATTGTATCCAAAAAACATAAATCCACGGCTGCCCAAATCACGGCAGAATTAAATGTGCACTTCTACTCTCCTGTTTCCACCAGAACTATCTGTCGGGAGCTCCACAGGGTCAATATACACGGCCGGGTTGCTATAGCCAAACTTTTGTTCACTCATGCCAATGCCAAACGTCAGTTTCAATGGTGCAAGGAGCGCAAATCTTGGGCTGTGGACAATGTGAAACATGTATTGTTCTCTAATGAGTCCACCTTTACATCCGGGAGAGCTACGGTGTGGAGAAGCCCCAAAAAAGCATACCACCCAGACTGTTGCATGCCCAGAGTGATGGTTTGGGCTGCCATATCATGGCATTCTCTTGGCCCAAAACTTGTGCTAGATGGGCGCGTCACTGCCAAGGACTTCCGAACCATTCTGGAATACCATGTGCATCCAATGGTTCAGGATGACAATGCACCAATACACACAGCAAGACTGGTGAAAGATTGGTTTTATAAACATGAAAGTGAAATTGAACATCTTCCATGGCTGCACAGTCACCAGATCTAAATATTATTGTGCCACTTTGGGGTGTTTTGGAGGAGCGAGTCAGGAAATGTTTTCCTCCACCAGCATCACATAGCGACCTGGCCACTATCCTGCAAGAAGAATAGCGTAAAATCCCTCTGACCACTGTGCAGGACTTGTATATGTCATTCCCAAGACAAATTGATGCTGTATTGGCCGCAAAAGGAGGCCCAACACCATATTAATAAATTATTGTGGTCTAAAACCAGGTGTTTCAGTTTCATTGTACAACCCCTGTACTATACTCTTGATGTTGGAAAATTAACACTGTAGCATCTGGGGGTTGTAATAATTAATAAAATTAATAAATAATAAATATATTTTATTGCAACTTAAAGTTGTGTTGTACTGTGTTGTGTGTTGTGTTGTACTGTGTTGTGTTGCACTGTTTGTACTGAAAGCAATGCTGACTAGAGAAATATACAGTTTAGATTACACTATCTGTATAGTAATTGACAGTACTGCTACTACTATTGCAACTATTCACAATCTGCAATAAATGTACAATCAGTTATGAGTGGATGTTAGGGTAGAATACCCATTACATGGAGAAGTAAAGGAAAGCCTTCCCAGAGCTGGCTTTAGGATGTCTGAGCTCCCTGTGTGAATATAAATGCCCATCTAAAACAGTTAGCCCCTGCTATTTACCCAGAAGCTCCCGTAGTACAGTTTCTCATTTGTTGCCAGCCTCTGCCCTTCCTTTGGAGGGCGCCCTACGCAATTGTACAGGTTGCATGCCACAAAACAAAAACCCTGAACCTGACAAAACAAAAACAATAATCTGCATCAGTTCTAAAGGCTAATAAAAGACAAACCATTGCAATAAAGTCAAAATACACATTTTACAATTTATGGTGAAAAGTAGCAGATGGCAATGTAACTTTAAGTAGAGAGGAAATAGGTTCTAAAAGTGTGCGCATTTGGCAGCAGATGTTCCTGGATGGCTGTCAGAGGATAAGCATTGTCACGCTGTAACATTAAACGTTCTGAATTAAACAACAACAACAAAAAAAAAACAAGACCCAGCTACCTGGAAGTGATTGGGTTACAAAACCACAACAGCAGTAGCAACTTCCAGACTCCAGAACCCCCCCAAGATCCTGTTTTATATCAGGAAAGGATTAGATGTGTCAAGGCCTACAGCTTCTGATTCTACGCACACTGATCCAACACCACAAACAGCTGCAACGTGTCTGAATCTGGCAGCGATCCTTATGCTGCCATTTAAACCTCCCATCGGGACAGCAGAACATTTCAGATTGCAGCATAATGAATGCAAGGCCCAGCCCAGTATCCAGCTGCGACCATTGATCAGCGCTGATGGGCATCCGTGGGGTGACGCATATGCCTGAAAAACAATATCACTTGACGTGCTTCATACATCTGGCTATCATAAGTCTTCTGTAGCTGATACTTATTTTTTTCTTTTTACTTCTCTTGTTTAAGCGATGGTAACTTCCAGCACGAACGCATTGCAAGATTTCACGCAGGTGAAACTGTGGCGGATCAATTTCTCCCAAACCTAAGGGCCTTAATTGGTCCCAGTGGAAGCAAAATATTTGGTTACGCATATTCTATTTTTTTTTTTTAAATCCAACTGCACCTCAATCCAATCAATGCCTTGCAAATTTGGGAAGTAAAACATCTGTGTTTATGAGAACAATGTGTGTGTATGTACCTTCCTACTCATTATGGAATAGTCATCGATACTTAATAAACTCAAAATCTGGTTAAAGATAAACATTACTGGCTGCCCACAACAGTTTATATTTTAACCGGTTTGACAGAGTAGTGTACCGGTTGGTAATTCTTAAGGGCCTTTAAATTACTGTTGGAAAATGCTACAAACAGTACTTTTTTTTTTTAATAAAAGCTAAGGACTGTGTTTAATTTAATAAGGACTAAACAGGAGAAGCCTGCAGAATAAATAACAATTAATATCCAGGGCAAAATTTGAGTTTAATGTTAAACAGTAGGGTTTCTCAACCCCGGTTCTTAAGTTCCAATGAAAGGTCATGTTTTGAGTCTTGCCTTAATCATACACAGGTGAGTTATGCTCTTTGATTAGAAAAGCAATTATCCAAGTTGTCTGCACATGGGGAGATCTTCGCAAAGTGACCTGTTAGGAATTCTCAAAGATTATATGAGATGTTCGGTTATATGGAGAAGAATTTAAATGGAAACAAAAAAAAAAATAATCTTACTTTTAGTTTATATAAATGTTCAGTTATTTGTGTAGGGTTTTGGTATTTTTATTATTATGTGGGTGTAGCGAGCTGTGCAAAACCCTAGGAATAGCAACATTTCATTCATACACCAGACTAGCAATTGATCACAGGGAAGTCCCGCTTTTACTGATTGGGGTAGGTGTTTCAGCACAGTTGATAGGAGTGTGGTTCACTTAAATTAATAATAAAGAAAGGTAGGAATGCTAGTGATTCTTGCTTGGAAACAGACATACATTTATTGAACAAGAAGAAGTTAAAGTATAAAAAAGGAGATGCATCTAGATCAAGTAGTTCATAACAAAAAGCACACTTCAACAGAGAACAATTGTTAACCCCAGAAGAACAGTATGTGTATCAGCACAATGCGAGTCCTAGGGGGATTCTAGTAGCTCTCATTACTGGATGGAGCTCTAAGGGTTGTCTTCTCCTTTTAGGCTAATACCTGGTCCCTGAGTGTGCCACTGTGAGTCCCTATGATGTATATCGGTCCTATTGGCCAGGATATACCAGGAACCTAGGCCTACTACAATCATGTTGGAGTATTGGGCTACACAGATAGATAGCCAGGCCTGAACACTTCTAATATTGAGCTAGAACTTGGGATCTACTCTGTACCTAATCCCCTCTGTAGAAACTTCTACCAGGATCCTCCTATAGGAGGGTGGAAGTCCTGCTGATGTAGCACTATGTGGTCAAAGAACAGAAGACCACTTACTTACACAAACATATAGCAGCTAGGGTGGACCTAAATCAGTAGGCTATAACATTGCCTGTTTAAGTAATTCCACAGAAGAATGTTATCATAACATTGGACACTAGATGGAGCCCTAAGCATGTATATATAGATTTTTATATACCGTATAGTAGAACTTTGAACATTGAATAAGGTAAAATTTTACTGTGAAACCAGAACAGCGACAGTGACATGTTTTGGGTAAGAGCCGTTTATCTACCGTAGTTGTTTGACATGTAAAACATGTCACTGCTGCTGTTTTGGTAATGCAGTAAAATGTAGTGGTTTAATCACCATTTATCGTGCTGCTTCCACCTTATCTATTGTACTGGGACAGAAGTACAGGAATTAGCAGCTTTTAAACATCTGTCAAGACGTACTTGTTAGGAAACTTACCTCAGTCCCGGGTCCTTCGGTGCGGCGTCCGGGCCGTGGCTCTTCCCGGCGCGCCTCCTCCTCGTGAATGCGCGTGCACATCTCTGGCGCGTGCTTATGACGTGGCTGCGTCGCGGTCACGTGCCGGCTGTTGGATATATAAGGGCGCTCTCCCTTAGTTATGGCGCCC
>WMED01019109.1:0-12514 GCA_019650415.1 Pipa parva | reverse complement strand
ATGTATTTTCTTAAATTATTTTAATAGAAGTGACTACCCATCATACGTACAAAAATGAAGTCTGGTTTAAGAGTGACAATGTCATAATAGGAGGCCAGTGCACTGAAGGCAGCAAGATTGGTCTGAAGCCATCCAGTGCTGCCAGAGGTTTTTGCAGCACATGCAGAGCCTAGAATTCAGTTATAACAAAGACAAATAAGAATATATTTTTTACAACGCATCAAAGGTTTAGAAGAAAGCAAAATACACTGGCACATTTCCTCTTACCTGTATCCTGCTTCAAAGTCAAAAGAGAAGCTTTAATCTTCTGGTAGAAGGCTTCTTGGATATGGACTGGTAGTTCACTGAAATGGCTGCTCATTGCAGCAATTCTGTATTAGAGATGAGAGAAGGGAACAGTCCATGTATTTATTGTGCTTATTGTTCAGAATATGTACAGTAAGTATTTAGTAAACTGTACATAGACCGTGCCAGATTAATATATGTATAAAACCTTATGGCCACATAATGCTTGGCACATTAGGCCACACCCACTAACCACAACCTCATTTATGTAAATTATGCAGTGAACTGAGCTGTTTTATCTGTGTGAGTCCTAATTTCATGCAAAGTTATAGCACAAAGTTTAATATTTAACTATTAAAAATACTATACAAAAGTTAAATATATCCCTATGTTCCCCCGCTGCCTACATCCCTGACCTGGAGAGAACCACCCTTCCATCTGAGCCTCCTATAACCACCTGGTTTTCATGCCTATAGGGAAATCCAGCTCTGCTGAGTTCAACGCTACATCCTGAAACCACATTTAATTTTACATTTGCATGGAAGCACAATTATTGTACCTTCAACAGCAATGCTATAAAGCTGGTAAAACTGAAATTACTGTAACTTCCCAAGAATAAAAAAAAAAGAAATTAATTGGAGATTAATATAATGATCCCAAAATAAAAATGTTTGCCCAAATCATAGACAAATTGATCTTAGTCTTTCTACCATTTCTGCATTTCAGGAGACAATTGTTCTATGTGTTCGGGATAATATGATTGCACTGACAAACAATAATTTGTTTGCATAATTAACTGAAGGAGGGAGGGGGTTGGTGGATGACCCACGTGTGGCTGCGTATGCAATCATTCAAGTCATTCATTGTCAGGTTGGTAAATCTGGTATGTGGTTGTCCTACATTTGACTGTGTATACAGTTAGTAGACTACATAGCACCATCCCCATCCCCATCCCAATTGAATGATTCTTCAATCAATCAGCCAAATTTGGGTGCATTGTGCATAGCAAAGTTTGTAGATGATCCATTCTCTTTGTCACCAGTCAAATGAAAATTTACATTTTAATAAACAGAATTCATGTTTTCTTCTTACACAATTTGTAAGTTGTCACAGTTGATAGTATCAGGAATGAAGTTAATTTGTTCCTCTGTGATGCTTCCAATGAATGGGCCGAGTTTGAACATCCAGTAGTCCTTCCACTGAGCGCTGGTGAAGATGTTAAATTGACTTGCAATGGTTCCATAGATTGCATTCAGGAAAATAGTTTGGCCTTTAGGAATGGACACAATGTTGTTCTGTAAGGGCATGAAAAACAGGATGTGAAATTATAATGCTGAAAGTTTAACACTGCTATGACTTGGTCTGAGTATTCTATCAGTATGGGAAACCAATCCACTTCAGATATTACTCCACTAAAACAACATATTATATTTGCAGTATGTGAACAATAAGAGTCATGCACCTGTTAAAAAACAAAATGTCTGTGGTCTTCTTTTCCACATTAGGAGCAGGTATCAGAACAAAGGCTGAAACATATACAAAGCTGGGAATTGGGATTTAGGCCACTTTGAAGTGTAAATAGGTTGTTCTTTGTTACTTGGCATCATAGCTGGACTGATAAAACTACTAATTTGGAACATTTTTCACAAAACTTTTGGGGCAAAGTACCTAAACTGGTTCACCTGGTCTGTGAACCTGCAAAATTTGAAATGCTGCCCAATTGCTTTATTCTTCTTTATGTGAATGCCAACAGAGCCAGCATAAGGGTTGGGGGAGTCCATGCTAACATAGACTACAGGTGTCTTCCCTTCCCATTCATTTTCCCCTATAAGCAGCACAACTGATCCCCTCCACTTAACCAAAAGATAATATCTATCAAATTCTGTAAGTTTTTGTTGACAATCCATGCTCCACCTAAGGCCATCTCTGACCACCAACTGGACATGTAATATAGTTGATCCACCAGAGGGAACAGACATTGGACAATATAATATCCAAACCTGGCACATATTCAACCACATCTAATGGAAATGAGTTTCCAATAATCAACAACAACAAATAAAACAGTTGACCACTATGTACCTGAATTGAAATGGTGTAAAGGCTACTTAGAAATTCATCCAACTCGCTGAAGTGCCATGAAGCCAGAATATTAGCTACAGTATTGATGTTGCTTTCATTTGAGAGAACCACACTACTAAGCACCATGCCTGCAAGCTGACCAGGTGTAAGTTCATTGATCACTTCCATCTGTAATCAGAGACATGTAACAGCTGTTAAAATAGGTCATCATATTAATAAAGTATTATAACACTGGCGATGTATGAGAAATTGGATACATTTCAGATTGATATAAGACTTCAGCCAGCCTTTGAAGGATACATAAGCTTTGATCCAAACATCCCAATACATTTTCAAATAAATTACCAGTCATCTAATCAGAGGGTTACCATTGTATAGAAATCATTTAATTTTAGTATCTTGTATTTAAATGGCACCGGTATATTAAACAGCACTTTACATGATGCATTTAACCATTCATCAATCCCTGCTCCAGTAGAGCTTGTTAATTGAATCTCCTACTACCAGGACGCAAGCATCAAGGATAATTTTGTTTAAATTAACAATTAACCTACTAGTTTATTTTTGGCCTGCAGTAGATAACTGGCATGAACAGGGGAAAATTACATAAGGATGGAGAAGACATAAAGTTATAAATATAATATAAAGCTATACTAGAAAGCTCCAGTTCTTATTAAACAGCAGTTGAAAGGCCAACTGAAATCTGATATTGAAATATAGATAAAACGTAAAACATTAATTATATTTTGCAGGTTAACTTACCCAATTAAGGCTAGGATTGATCTTCAAGAGGTCACTATAAGAGGCATAAATGCTAAAATTGCCAAAACACTCAAGAAACCAGTCGATGTTTGTTCCATTACTTCTAAAACAAGCATTTCCTGGAGAAAATAAAGCATGTATTTAGTAAGGAGACTCATGGTAATATTTGGTTAACATACTGTATATACTGGTATCTTGGAAAGGCAACTTAAAAAGTAGCATGCATTGGATACAGAGATTAATAGGATACTATTTATTTAACATTATAATGGGCGAAATCTATTAAACTTGGAAAAGACGTTTGCGGTTTTCCTAGTTTAATAACTCAGGAAAATGATTTGAAGTTTCTCCTGGTAAGTATCGTGAGATTTGACTCGTGCGATAATTGCCGTGACAAACTTTTTAAATTAAATATATCCATGGAAAGATAGCTATATTGTACGGCTACCCTTTCAATGGATATATTACCGGGAAAAACTTCAAATCATTCTTCTGATTAAACTCGAAAAACTGAAAAGGCTTTTTTGAGTTTAATAAATTTCGCCCAAATTCAACCTTATTGGACTTTTAACACTGATTTCTCTGAATGGATATACCATTACCAATAAAAATTTCAAGTGCTTTACATTGTCATAAATCACATGTCCTTTGTGCACCAACAGCTCACCAAGAGGGATTGAGTTCCTTACAGCTATAACATCAGATGGAAAAGGACCTTGTTAAGTAAACTTTATAAATCAATGCTTGTTCATTTATAAATAGAGCTATCGTACAGAGCACTGCTTGTAATATGTACATATTGCTCTTGCCTATATATTTTATTCTTACTTTTCACTTTAGTTCTCTTTTAATACTCTTGAGAAAAAAGTAATTATATCCAATTTTTAAACACAACCAAGGAAACACTGGTTACCATCTGACACTAAATTATTTCTATGAAAGTACTACAGACTCTTTGAGTACTTGAGCGTGAGAGTTTATCATGCAGAAAGGGATTTGATATTCTGTTGTGCTTACTTTGAGAAGAGAACTTTTCACTGAGGAATGTGTACATGCTGTCATAAAGACTTTTGCGGGTTGCCACGTGGAGATCATTAAATATTTCATTTAGATATTTCACACTGTAGAAGAAAGAACTCAGACATTACATCATTACAGGCCAAAAATAAAGGTTGTAGTTTAAGGTCTGGAGATGTGTTTGACATTTAGTCTAGAGTGTGTATATTTTAACATGGAACAGCATGTTTTATGTCACCGTTATTATCATACACTTACATTATTGTGTAGCTGTCACAGTTGGCTGAGCCGAGAAGGATATCTAAATCTTGAGATTGGATTTCCAGAATAAAAGGTTTAAGCCTCGTAGAAAATAGCAAGTCCCATTGGCTGGTAGAATATGTTGCTAGTGCATTCCTGATGATGGTAATTGTTCCAGTGAGATATTTGGATCTGACAGCAACACTTGTCAGTTGAACACTGCTGGTCTACAAAAACCACAAATATTGTTGCTACATTAGCTGTATCGCAAGCAGCTTCTCTGCTCCAGACTTTTAATATCAGAGACAGTGAAAGAATGTTCCAAACATTTAGCTTGTAGAGAATGAATATCCAGTTTATGGTGAATAGAAAATAAAGTATGATAGCATACCCTACTGTAATAGCATTTCTCAATTACATTGGCATTTAGACACTAGCCATTCCTGCTTGCCCCACTAAAGGAATTTCCACTGACTGCAGCTGTGCATATCCCATCTAATGTGCACACTGTATCTTAGCATGTACAAGTCAGATGAGGAAATAGATATGGTTTCCTCCACTCATATACAGAAGTCCAAGTAGGCATAGAAGGAACATTCTTTGTGCCCTATAAAGTACACTGTCTTTTAATGGGAAAATAAATTAAGGGAAACCAGATCTAGCTTTTACAAAACATCACACTGGCCTGTGCCCCTGACACAATAACTTATACAGAGGGTACATGTTGCCCTTCTATCTGTTTATGTAAGTATTCCTTTGTTTGTATTTTACTTCACTTGTTCTTTGCTACGCACTTCCCTTGTCTGTATTATAACTGTATTGTTGGATTGTACAGCGCTATGTAACCTTGTGGCGCTTTATAAATAAAAATATGCATACATTAATGGGCATAGATTACCAACCTGGCATCTTGTGGCCATGTACAAATATGAATGAGGGATGCAAAAAAAAAAAAAAAAACATCCAACACTATTAATACTAATAATGAGCTGCTAGTATTATTAATTTTCAAAGACCAATAATTTTGGATGTAAGGGTTATGAATAAGTTGGGCCCAAATGACCAAAGGGACCCCTAGTAGGCACAAAAAAACAGTATTTAGAAAAATGCACCATTAAATTGACAGAACATGCCTCTATAAGTACTTACTAAAGAATATGATCCTATAGAGAGGGATGGTGACAAAACAACATCATCACTGGGGACATTGGCATTTGGAAAGGAAGGCAAGAGTCTGATTATCCCTACTTGCAGCACTAATGTAACCATCTGAATTTCTGTATATTTCCTACAAATATCTATGTTAATGAGTCAAAACAGAATCTCTACAGGAGACATACAATGATACAGAATTTCAAACATTCTAATGGAAAAATAGACTCTGCATACAAGTTCTTATTACCCTTCTGTGTATATAAGTCTTCCTCCCATTTAGATTGTAAGCTCTATGGGGCAGGGACCTCAAACCTCTTGTGTTAACCACAATACGGCATGATGTATCCTTGTGATATTATACTTGTATTATGTAAAGCACTTTTCCCATGTCTGTATTAGATTTGTATTGCTGAATTGTACAGCGCTGTGTAAATTTGTGTCGCTTTATAAATAAAATTATATATATATATATATATATATATATATATATATATATACATACATGCATGCAAGTAAGGCTGTATTTCTCTTTAAATATACAATAATATATGGGAAAAGCACCTTGTTACTTGGAACATTCCCAAACCCTTTTCATTGTGTTTGTATAATTGACTGATTATGTTCACAATTAATATGCACTATTTGTAATGAATTAAAAGGTGAATTACATATGGTCTTCAATAGTGGAGTGTATACCTGTGTGTATAGTGCACTGAAATAGTCTAAGAACTCATATAAATCATTAATGCTGAGTGACTGGATTCGTCCCATAATCTGATAAGCAAGATCCTCATTGTTAATGTTTTCACTCTGAACGGCAACGTCTGCTAGTTGATTGACGCTCAAGGTTGTAATGACTTGTGTCTGAAAAAAAAACATTCAGGATCATTTAGAATTTCCTTTACATCCTTGCCTGTTAAATTGGGGTTCTGTTAAAGATGTGTCATTGTCTATGCATACCATTGAATATTTTAAATATAGCTTCCCAACCCCTAGGCATGTAATCTTCAGTCAGTTTGAGGTAAAACCCAGCTATTTTGGATCTCATATACAGGGCTGGTTTTAGCTATGGGCGATGTGGGCGACTGGGGGCGCAATCTATTTGAGGGAGCATGAGCGCCGTCCAAAAGAAAAAAGTGCTGGTGGCGATGGTCCGGGGAGAGGGGGGGGGATGGCTGGTGGTGGTTCACCCAGGGCATAAATCTAGCCAGAACTGCCTCTGCTCACATACTACCTCTTATAGCAGTCTCGGTCTTTTGTTTACCAAATTTTTGGAACTATTGGCAAATATATGTATGATCTCTCAGTGAATTCTACCATAGATATACTTACAAAATCAAAATTTGTGTACCACTTTGCAATGTTGCTATATTCGATATACTGGGCAAAATAACCAAAGTTGATATCCAACCAGTCCAAGGATCTCTTGATGTTTTTACCACAAATAACACCTGAAATAAGTAAGATAAATTACTAAACTTTGATTTGACTTTTTTCCACCTTAACGAAAAATAGAAAGGTATTGAAGTTCTAACTTATAATTAGATTTTATTTTTAAATTAATAAACTATGCCAAGTCTCTTTACTGGTTTACAATTTGTAAATAGCTTGTGGGTGTTCAAAATGCTCAACTTTGCAGGTTTGAAGAACATCCCATGGACATAAAGGAGGTTTTCACAATGGAACACTAGCTTTCTTCTGCCTCAACAAAGCGGATTTTAAAGTTTGGAAAATATAAGAAATGCATAAATGGAGAAGTAAAGCTCATTCTATAGGTGATTCTTCTGTTCCCAACACTGGAATTCTCTTCAGGTTCACGCCTATTCTTCAACATCATTGATTTTTTTTTTGTTTTGCACATGCTCAAACTGATTATGCACTTGTTCAATCAACAAAGATGAAGAGGAAGTAGGAAGTGAAGAGGATTGCAGCTCAGGATCAGAAGAAATGAAGTTCAGTGAAATCTTGAAGCAGGAGCCAGTGCTAGAGCGAAGGAGGTGATCAGTAAATATAAATACTCTTCCCCATTAATAATCATCCTTAGTCATAACGAACATTAACACTTCTTTAAAAAAAATACTTTCTGCCATTTTACAGCAACTTTAATGTATTTGACTGCACGGTTGAAACATAAGCAATTACAAGAAAAGTGTGGTGGACATAGGAAGATAGTACAACATAAATATTGTTAATACTGTTATAAAAAAAACTTCTACTGTGATGTTACCACATTTTCAAAAATATCCCTCATGGTGTATCCTGCAAGTTAATAGATGATATAGTTGGATTGGCAGAAATATAACACAAGTCCATCCAATTCAAACTTTGGAAAACTATTTCCATGTTGATACCTACAGGGTAGTGCAGTAAGTGAATCCAGTTGGTGGGAAAGTTTACCATGTCCCATTTTTCCCTTTAACAAGATGTTACTCACCAGCGACCGGTAAGGTTTCATTAAATTGCGGCTTGATCAGTCTCTCATAAATCATCCTTTTGGTTTTCTCTGTCATAAGTTCAAATACACTGCTGAAACCTTTAACTCTGTGAACAGCAGAAAAATACCTAGCTATGAGCCAACTCCACCTTCAGACCTTTTAGTCTCTTTCACATAAAAGTCACAAAACACAATGGTTACCAGTTGCTAAAAAAAACATTTCCTATCACCTTAAAGATGACGGGTGATTGATTGTAACCATTTTATATTTTGAATACGTGTCATATCAGAAGAGGTATTTGCACTTTGAAAAGTTTATTCATACAAAGGTCACTTGTTTATCCATTTAAATTCCCAACAAGAGGGTCCAACATAATGTAAGATATTGTATAACATGCTAATGATCCCTATTCAATGCAGGGCATGCAGTTTATTTGTTTTACATGAACAGATAATATATAGATTGGAGCACTAGTAACTAATAAACCTGCATATTACAAAAATCCTCTTTACTTTTCACATAGTCAGGATAAAGTGGTCGTGCCAGTCCACAGATGCAAAAAAATGAATTTTGCAATACTTGGAGATGCCTTTTTTATTGGACTAACAGTTGTTTTATATAAACACGCATTTGAGAGGTCCATCCTCTGTTTTTCAAGTCACAAGCAATACTGAGATCAGTTAAGAAGATATTGTACTAGAATAAACAGACACATATAAAACACAAAGTAATCATGCTCATAGAGTTCCTTATATGTGTTCACATAGGTGTAATACAAGCCTTTAGAAATGTGTTGCCTTAGTAAATGTTCTTTGTTTAATGGGTGTATACTTTTAAAGACCTGTAGCACATCTATGCTTTTTATCAAACAAGCCTTTTAAACCTATTTAAAAAGCTGTTAAAAGCAAATTAAAGGATTCAATCCCTATGGAGTTGGTCCCTGTTATTTTAACCATGGCTGGAAATATTTTCCCAATCTAAAAAAAATATTGACATCAATCTGAAATGAAAGTTGAATATAACTATAAAACACTGCAAAGTGTACAACTTTCAACTGATTGATGCAGACTAATAATTTTTTTCCTGCAAATTAACAGAATTCAAGAGTGCCGTGAAATGGAAATGAGTGGTGAAATATAACAAAACACAAAAAAAAACAAATTGAAATTGTCTTTATAAATATTCCCCATGGCATGAGTTAATCGTCCTTATAACATGAGCAGCATGCTTACATCTGAACTGGTGGAAGTTACAAGTAAGTCACAGGAAAGTTTTGATAGCCAATAGTTCCAGAAGACTTCATCTGGCCAATCATTACCAAAGGATCTTAAACTGGTCTCCATCCACAGATTCCTTTTATCCCTTACCTATTTAACTGTAACTGTTACACTTTTCTGTAAATTATGGTTCTGAAAGTAGGATCAGTATGTCAGGTTCTCTAGTGGGATCTATTTCCATACAAATACTGGTCATCAAAATTACAGTTAAAGAAGAACTAAAGTCTTTTAATAAATCGCATTTTTTTCATTTAGCCTACCTGCCAACAACACATAAAAACCCACAGTCTTTCCCTTTTAAGCCACCTGCATGATTATTTATGTTTTTTCTGCACACAGTATTTTAAAGGTACATGGCAGCCTTTGTATCTTTTCAGCTCCACCCCCCTGCTAAGAAAGCTATTGTCAGGGTTGATTAGCATATTAATGAGGATCCAATATGGCATCCATGAGACACCAGCACCAGAAGATCTATAAAATATCAATACAGTACCGAAAGCAGAGGATTTGTTGCTTCATGATTTAGAGGTTTATTCCATCAGACCCTGTACTTTCAGCATATGAGTCACGGTAAGGGTGCATTACTTCTTTAAAATATTAAGCACTTACATTTCCTGGAAAGAATCACAAGGCAGAGGAAGAGGAATATACTCTAGGTCAGTTTTTTGGACGGCAAACAGGATGTTTACTAAGATCCCTTGGAACCACTGAGTCCACTGGTCAACTGTGAAAGATTTAAAGTTGACAGAAATTGTGGAAAATGTGTACTTCACAATCAGCTGTATCTGAGGACTGTTTTTTAAATCATCCTGAAAAACAACATTATTATCATTATTATAGGATTTGCATAAAAACATGGAATGACCATCTCACTTGATACTAAAATCAAAGTATGTGATTTTTAAAATTTTTTTGCATAAATAACAAGGGAGTAAGTAGCATGATTTATAGCCAGAACACTTTTTCCATTACATTTTTGTTCATTTGCCCTTGGAATGGAACCAGACGTATTATTGGAGGTAAACGTCAAAATAATCCATAGACTGCGGCTGCACAAATATTGCAACTGGAGAAGAATAGACTGTTACCTCACTTTTATTTGTCAATAGAAAGCAGAATACAGAGTACAATTATTATTTTTTAATCCCTTCTTTTAAAAGGGATATTGACCTTAATATACGGTATGCAGTTAGCGTATCAAAGAGTTTTGTATCTTAATGCTATTTGTGGTGGTTTTATGAATGACTTGCCTTTCTGTTAGGCTTCCATTTTTCTGCTTGCCCAGCCTTCATTTTTCACTTTCTAGTTCTTTTTCATTACTTAGCTTTCTCGGGCCCTGTACTCTCTCTTCAAATTTGACCTTAAAATCAGGTTACTAAGTTTAATATCTATATATTTGTAAGGGTAAGTATTTATAATATAATTTGTAATATTCCCTTCTGAAAAGGACAAAAATACCACAATGTAAAAGCCTCAAATGCACTTAGATTGTAAGCTCCTTGGGGCAGGGACCTCCAACCTCTTGTGTCAATCACTACATGGCACTTATTTTGTTGTACCCTTGTTATATTTTACTTGTATTGTTTAATGCACTTTTCCCTTGTTTGTATTGTACTTGTATCGCTGAATTGTACAGCGCTGCATAAATTTGTGGCGCTTTATAAATAAAATTATACATACATTATACATACAAATGCATACATAGTTACTATGTATTCAAAGTATACTTCAAAAAATAGGAAATTGCATATATAAAAAAATGTTATTTAGCTATTACTTAGGCTTTCAGACACACTTCCTGAATTCATATTATCTAAAGCGCTATAGAAAACAACGAGACTGGATAAGGTTTGTTTAAAAACATGGCTTCTATCAGTAAAGATGAAAAGCAACAAAATTAAAATTAATTCAACTTCAAAGATATGATTTTTACAAGTGCTGTATCTGATAAACTTTTATGCCAATCCAAATGGGATTTTTAATTTTTTTTTGGTGATATTCCTATGCTATGTTTACCAAGATATTACCAGAGAATGCAATCTCATGAGTATACTCAATAGCAACTATGGGAAATAAGCACATATGGTGAGAAAATATAGCATATTTCTACATTTGAATCTTGTTACTGCAGGCAGTACACCATAGTAGATATTAGTTGTATTTTAAAACTATAGTTAAAAAGACAAAACTTATTTCTATAATACCGGAGCAATCTTGTTCATTTCCGTGAAGAACAGACTCAACTTCTCAGTCGTATACAAACTATCCAGAACAGCTGAAGTATTCTGCTCACTTCTTAAAGCCCCAGTGCTGATGACATAATCTGCAACCTGAATACCAGTAAATACAGACAGAGAAGACTCCTGGCGGGGGAAAGAGAGGAAAATGTTATTTTTTTAGAGGTGTCATACACATTTCCCAGTTAAATGGATGAAAAAAATGAGGTCAAAGAACCTTACCTTTCCAGAACATTGCTTAACATCTATTTATTTGTATAGGGCAGCATATATGGGCAAGATTTAATAAACTCTGAAAAGCCCAATTTCCCTTTTCCGAGTTGATTCCTGCTAGATCTCGGAAGTTTCTCGCAGTAAATATATTGAGATTTTTTTCATTCGATATTTACTAACAGAAATTTTTTGATCGAGTTTTTTGATGGAAAAAATTACTAAAAAATTTTTTAGTAAGATTATTAAAATATTACTAAAATCCTACCTTAGGGAGCACTAGCACTGTTTTTTGTAAATATTACATATGTATCACTTAATTAACTATTTATGCTTAGTATTTACTTTGTATAAATGTATGTGTATATATGTATTTATCTTTATTTACTTCATTATTTATGTATTTATAGACCAGTGTCCCAGTTTTTACAGCTTGTTACCCTTTTATCTGTGTATGTAAATCTTCCTCCACTTAGATTGTAAGCTCTATGGGGCAGGGACCTCCATCCTCTTGTGTCAATCCCAGCCTACACTTAAAGTGATTTCACACTTGTAAGTTACTCACTTGTAATGTGTAATGCACTTTTCCCATGGCTATATTGGTATCGCTGAATAGTACAGCGCTCTGTAAATTTGTCGCGCTTTGTAAACAAAATTATACATACATACGTACATACATACTTTCGAGTTTTTATGATCAAATTTTTTGATGGAAAGGTAGCCATACTACTAATGTAAACTATAGCTAAATTATCTATTAACAAACTGCGCAGGTGATTACAAATATAAACAAAATAGTCTCTTCAAGATGCAG
>WMED01019108.1:0-12515 GCA_019650415.1 Pipa parva | reverse complement strand
CTTGGGCACAGATGCTTTTATTACAGTGAAGTTAAATCTAGGTGACGGAGCCTCTTTAAATAAAATTGCTGAAATTGCACTCACGTTTTGCAGTAGAAATATTAGCATAGAATGGATAAAATCCGCTATATGATAATTCCCAATAAAAAGTTACAATAGTGTAATACTTATCCTTTAATAAAAATCCAATATTTACACTCACTTAGGTTGTAAGCTCCTTGGGGCAGGGACCTCCAACCTCTTGTGTCAATCACAACCTAGCACTTAGTTTGATGTATCCTTGTGATATTTTACTTGTACTGTTTAATGCACTTTTCCCTTGTCTGTATTGTACTTGTATCGCTGAATTGTACACCGCTGCGTAAATTTGTGGCACTTTATAAATAAAATTATACATACATACATACACACATACATACATACTCACATGAAATGTTAAAATAATGGGCTCATCAGAAACAGAAATAATAGAGATACCTGTGGACAAGAAAAATTTGCAGCACACCTTAAGTTACAGAAGCCTGCACCCTGAAAGTTCCATTGATTTTATTGAAGTGACTGCATCCATAGCGCAAGTGTTTCCATCCATCACGTTTTATTATATTTCTGGTTTATAAGGCCTAAACTTGTAAAAGTCAATACTGAATACAACCAAGCTGTTTTACTAATCATTATTCCAATTTACCATGATTATAATGTTCTATATGATTCATTTTTACTGGGGGTAATTAAATGACATTTGTCACATACTCTCACAATACAGTTTTTCATGGTAAAGAACTCCATATGAAACTTCCTGCAAAGCACTATGGATACAGGAAGTGAACTATTAGTCTTCATTGTTAGGATGTTCTCAAAGTACTTTGTTCTTTTTTATTTTACACAGTGTGACATTCCAGCATATAGGACAAACTATAACGATTTGAATGTAAAACTTGAATGAACTCAACAATTTTTTTCTGTGACTAGCTCCAAAATTGGCAGGGCACTATTGTGTCTTTGTTCAGTTCAACCAGTTCAGAACAATGTAACACACATCTGTTATCTTTGTAAATGAAAGACCCTGGGGTTTGCATTTTATACTTGTATAACTGTTAATTGTTTCTACACTTAATGAATTAGTGATGGATTTACCTTTCAACTGTTCTCCTAACCTCTCTGGATTTTCTAAACAGAGTCTTTTATAGCATTTGTTTTAGCTTTTTAGTAGTAAGCTGTTGTGTAAATCCACCCCCAGCTGTAGAGCGCTATGACAACTTACTTCAATACTAAGAATAATGATAATATTTTAAAGGCTACAGTGGCAGTGCATCTCCTCTTTTTGTGAGGAAATTTTTTGTTAAACAGAATTTTTCCTTTATGTAACATGGCCAGTTGTGTATTTTTTAATATTCTTGTTAATATTTTATTTAGAATTTTGAAGCACACCACTTGAAAACCCATTTTCCATTAGGAATTGTTTTAACTGGTCAGTATTAAATGTCAATTTATTTACATTTTATGGACAGTAGACTTCTCATACTAATCAGAGTCATCATTCAGTTGGTTCCCAATATCTGGTCATTCTTCAAGGGGAAGTTTGTCTCTGTGTGTAGCCGTGACTCTTCAAGGTGGTATGTAAAGAGTACATTCCCAGTCTGAAAAAGTGGATAGTGGTCAGAGAGAGAAAATTATATTAAGGGGGAAGTCAGTGCGATGTGGATGTGGATCCTTCGGCTCACTTTGCACTGACTGTTCTGTGCTCGCTAATGCCCTGCACATGGACATCAGCAAGCGCTTTAAAGGGATTTCAGTCTCAGTGAGGTGACTATTTTGCTCTCGCTGAGACTGGAATCCCTTTAAAGCACTCGCTGATGTCCGCGTGCAGGACATCGGCAAACGCATAACAGTCAGTGTGAAGTGAGGTGAAGGATTCGCACTATCGTGAATTCCCCCCAAGGGACATCCTACATGAAGAGAGTAAGATCCAGCACAAAGAGAAAGAGCTCTTGTCAGAAATCAATGGGACCCGCAAAACCTAAAAATGGACCCTCAACATTGTAATGCATGCTTTTACATATTCCAGTTATACTTCTAATTTATATTGCTCAGTGTAGATCAGGCCATTATTTCCACTGGTCAGTATTCCAAAGCCTGTATGTTGGACCCCTATAGTTTTCTAGGCCTCTTACATAGAGAGTAGATTATCTGGCAGAAGGATAATGAAGACATCATGTAGATGACAGATACAACCTAGTATTTGCACATAAGGAAAGTAGCTATTTCACATGGCGGAATGGTTGTGTTCTAAATAGCATAGTTATGTTGTATGGCAAGTGAGATCATCCACATGTAATTATGATTTCAATATAAACATATACAGGTAGAGCAGTCTTTACCTCAGCACCTGACATGCAGTGCATGCAGTCAACATTCATTTTAAATAGAAAATGTGTATAGCTCTTTTTGACAGAATTGCAGCCTTTTCTATATATATGCACAGCTAGGAAAGACAAGTGATCTCCTCCCTCACTGGCACAAGATAACATTTCAGTACACAAGCACCCTAATATGCATCTGAATTATTTCCCAGGTGGATAACTCCATATTATAGCTGTCATAATCAAACTTCTCTCCATGAATAAAGATTTGGAATCAGTGACTAATGCACAAGAATAAAAAAATAGTCTGTTCAAAATAGAATGGTTTAAATCAATTATACTGTCTACAGTGTATGCACATAGTTGACTTAGCAAATGCATAATTCTTCATGATTCAAAGCATAATGAGCTAAGTAAGGCTAATGGTCAGAATTCATCCATCCAAGCCAGATATGAACCAAAAGAAAATCTTTCATGGATCTAAAGGCAGGTAAATGCTGGATAAGCATTCCAGTTAGTTTTTAAACCAGGAAAAAAAGAATGCATTTCCACACCCAAACCTTAATAATAATTAGCATAATGACAGAGATGAGTGAATAGTACAAAGCAAAATATACTGGGTATCGATTTCCAAATAAATGGTCTGAGGGAGCAGAAGGTTCTAGTAACTGTTTGTGTACTGGCTGAATAGATCGTTGGAAATGCACACCATCTGTGCCTTTTCTGGATATTACAAGAGATTACACATTCAGGTCAGGTACTGCCATGTTCAATAAACAGGAAGCCAAATTAAGTGAACCTCTTTAAATGTGTGCTAGAAGGTGACACATGTATGGTATGGCGTTGGGACACATCAGATTTCATTTGTTCAACAGAACTCAATGTAAGCTGACACAAGCAGATGCTAAGAAAACAGTCCTGTACACTAGGATTTCTTATGCATTGCAAACTGACACTGGGTCAGAGGAAAAAAAACACATGTACCCAAAAGGTTATGTTTAACCAGATTTAAGTCCGTTTATATATATATATACAGTATATATATATATGTATAGGAACTTTGCCAAAATGTTCAGTTCTTTATCCTTTTATAGACCCAAAGTATACAGATTTATTAGAACTTATTCAGAGCCTCCTGTGATGTTCTTATTAAGTTTTAATACCTAGACTATTTAAATACACGTACTGTTCCAATCTGGCTTTCCCTAGTGATAGTAACATCGTCAAGCTTTTCCTTTTCTTCAACTAGAATTTAGAAATCATGAGTTTTTATTATAAATTGTTTGAATGGACAAGCATGAAAAAGCTAGAGGTCTTGCAGATAGAAATACTATTGCAGTGCACAAGAAAATGTATGTTTACATCTCTAATAAAGTATACATTTGCAAAAAGGTTTACACCTATTTATAGACTAGCCAGTATTAAGTAAAGTATGGTGTTGCTTGTGGTCTTCCCCAATATTTCAGCAATGATGACATGATAATCAAATTATACATTGTTTATAATACTCCTTCTTAATTTATTGTTACAGTAGGGAGATTTGTCCATTGTTTACCTGTTCATATTTTCTTCAGAAATACTCGCTAAAGCAAAAAGTATTGGTTAAAACATTGTGCAAACTTATACTAATAAGTGATACTCTTTCATAATAAACAGAGGCAGACTAGGTAGATCTCTGTGTTTGTATCTGGGAATTTTCCCATATTTTGGGGAAACATGCAGACATATTGAGGGGAATTCCTGCACGCGGACATCAGCGAGCGCATTAAAGGAATTCCAGTCTCGGCGAGGCAACTCTTTTGGTCTCTCCGAGACTGGAATCCCTTTAATGCGCTCACTGATGTCCGCGTGCTGGACATCAGCGAGTGCATATCAGTCAGTGTGAAGTGAGGCGAACACTCCGCACCTCACTTCGGACTATCCTGAATTCCCCCCAATTGTCTAAGGGTTATAGTTGTTAGTATATACAGTACCTGATACAGTGGATTAAATAGTGCATGCATGAATGTAATTGTGTGAAGAAATCTATCTGCTTTTTTCAAAGTGATCCTGGGCATAGGATCATTAGAAGGAAGTTAAATTTGCAGCAGTATTTTAAGTGTTCTGCTAGTGGTCACAATTAGTTAACTATGTTGTAGAGCTGTAATTCTCCTTTAAATTAACAGGTTCTAATCCAGAAAAATGCTAACTTTATTCCAGTTCTAGGCTGGCCATTGCATACACCATTTTTCCATATTTTAGTGTCTCCTCCACTAACAACTGCTGTTCCACTACTACAGTATATGTACCTTGTCTTTGCCTTCTTCTTCATATCAAACTACATTGTGCACAAAAATAATTAACAATTAACCAGACTCAATTAGCAACAACTGAAAAAAATACAATTATGGCATCTATGTGGTAACAAATCACAAGTAAATAAGTATCTGCATATTTTTTAATACAAATTATATATATGCGTAGAAGTATACAAGCTTATCAAATAGCCTGTGTGCCTGCCATAATTTTTTTCAATCTGTGCTATGTATTTCAATGCATTGGCTATAGTTCTCGGGCTGTCTTTGTGTTTCCAGAGGCTGAATAGTTTGGAAGGGCATGCATTCCCTTGGAAGGAAAGATTTGGCTTTAATGTCTCTTTGGTAATTGTGATTCTGAAACAAGTAAATCCATGGAAATTCACGCTCACTTGGTCACCCTCAATTAAGCCCAACTAAAGGTACATTTTCATCATTAACAGAAGAAAGATGTTTTCTGAATATTCAAAACTATCCAACAATAGGGAATCTATGTTTATTGGAACAGAGCAGGCTATAGAATCAGATAATCATGTTTATAGAAAGAGAACCTGCAAATATATGCAGGGCTGAATATTTTCTGCTCTTTAGCTTCCTTTGCACAAGGAAAGGGTGACAAATTAATTAAAATCTGCACTTCCCTTTCTCATTGTCACCACTTTCTCACTCAAACCCTCTAACAATGCACATCTGTACTTTTTAATTGAATTTTAACAAATTATCAGGCCTAGTTTTATAAAATAGATAGAGCTTCTTAAGCACCCTTCAACAGCCTCTTGCAGAACGCAAACTTATAAATGTTTTTTAAAAAGAAAGTAAATGTAGAATGGAACATGAAAACCGAGTCTGCAGTTTTAGGAAACAAAATGTATTGTGTTTAATCTAATTTAGGAAGTTTGAAGTTACTAAGCCCTGATGACAATATCAGTATTCGTTGATGAGGGCAACATAAAGTCACTGGTTCATCTATTTTAAAAATTGGAATTCAGTCTGATTAGACTGCATTTGGCATTGTTCCAAGCATTAGTCAGTTAATGCTGTGCTTATTCTAGCTGCACCTAATGAAGTCAGTATGCGTGCCTTGAGTTTTAAGGAAAGGATTACACACTGTATTCTTCCTGTTAGTAAAAACTACATGTTTAAAATTATCTTTATATAAATTCTGCAAATTGGACAAAAAGACCTTTTTAAGAACATTTTATAGGCAAGTATTTTTTGTAATGATTTTTTTTTAAATATGTGACATTCAATTAAATAGTTATGTTTGTGAGCATTGCAGGAAAGTGGTTATTTTCACCTAATATGAACTTCCAGACATGAGTACATGATGTAGCAATTGAAAATGGGTTTGATTCTCACTGTAACTTATATTATCTCGGGGAAGGGGGAAAAAAAAACATTGACCACTTCCTGAAATACATTGTCCACTAATTAGAAAATGTCACAGTCAGTGCAAAAATCTCTTCAACTGCAGTTTAGTGAGCACGACTTGTATGCATAGGCAGAGATTAAGGAGGGAATTCATGATACTTCGAAGTGAGGTGCGGAGTGTTCACCTCACTTCAGACTGACTGAGATGCGCTCGCTGATGTCCTGCACGCGGACATCAGCGAGCACATTAAAGGGATTCCAGTCTCGGCTAAAGCAAAAGAGTTGCCTCGTGAATTCCCCCCTAAATTGTGCTACATGTTACAAATAAAGAATAATCCCTTGCTGGTATATTTTGAGGCATCAAGTCAAATAATATAGCATATATAGCGCCATATTTATCAAAATACAAATTGCCCTGACACAAGGATAGTTATTTTTTGTGTGTGGCTAATTCCCGCACAGTAATATTAGCTGTCAATGTGAGTATTTTTCATATACTGAAGTGACAATTCACCACGGCGTACTGACATAAATACGGCAAATAAAAGTGGCATATTGGGGGCTTACGGCAGGATTCCCATTTGTATTTTGGGGATATCAAGTGTCATCATGAGCTAGCAACTGTGTACAACTGAAATGTGAAAACAATTCTTGGAATTTAGGTCAAGGGTCCCCAATCACTGGTCCATGGACTGCATGATGGTATCTGCACAGGAAGCGCATCACAGTCATGCAGCTAACAAAGTGCATTGCTCCTCACACCCTCCCAGTCTGTCAAACCTTTCCTGGGAGGGGAACTGGACCCTGATCCAGCAAAGGTTGGGGACTGCTGATTTAGGAGACTATTCTACGACAACAATGCAAGCAAACAAACCATGGAAAAATGTTGACATTATCTGTATAAAAAGATGGATATATTAACATCTTCTTTTAATCAGACTTATGTGAAAATGACACCACTTTGCTACAGTATTCTTACTTATGATGAATATGGTACAACAGTCTACAGCTTATATTTTCCTGACTATGCTCAGATAGTATTACATAACCATAGCAACAGAAGACTGAGATACATGGTTTTAAGTAATCAGCATCAGTGAAGGACTTTGAAAACAGGTGCAAACAACAAATGCATTAAATTAATTGATCTAATGTTTATTTAGGATTTTAAAAATTCTCCAGTTCCATGTATGATCCTAAATCAGCTAAAGAATTTGTAAACATATTGGGGGAATTCTGCATATTCATTAGGCTATGCATTGTTGCATTGATGATGCAAATTGTTGCAAAGTGATTGCTGACGAGTGACGACAGCCAGGCAAAAAAAAAAGACAGTAGCATATTATAGTGAATTCATCATAATTAGGCATATTTTAGTGAAGTGGTGTCATCACTGCAAAGAAGCAACTTCACTCTGACTTTCTTTGTTACTCGTATTGTTGCTGAGAATTGTTGCCTGTATTCTTGTTCTTCAATTTTATTTGCTGAGGTCAAATTTGTAAATTCACCTTGGGGAATTGTCAGTTCGACACATGATGATTCGCTGAAGTGTTGTCATATTTGCTACAAAAATATGACACATTGAGTAAATAAGCAGTTTAGGTTCCAAATTTTCCACATTACAGAAAATAATGATCTATGGTGAATATGCAAAGTGTGATTGTCTCAAATTTGTGCATTTAAGCAACAATTTGCACTCTGACAATGTACCCTATAATATTGCCTCTATGCTTCTGTGTGTGAATTTAACCAAGCTCTTTTGTCCAGTGGTATGTGGAGCTTAGTGTCTTCATGAACATGTGCTGCATACTTTGGCTTAGATGGCTTTTTAAAATATATCTCTGCGACCTTCTGCAATCTGTTTTCTGCTCAGTCTATTGAACTGAAACAAACCTTATTATGGTAACTGAAGATCTGTGTAAAGTCAAGGACAAAGGCCATTAATCTGTGCTCATAATCCTGAAACTCTCAGTGGCCTTTGATATTACAGACCACCAACCTCTATTTAAAATCATGGAATCTATAACATTTCATTCTACTGGACTAAACTCTACCTTTTAATTATAATTGGATACATTACTTTCATTTCCATTGTTTTGATACATTTTACTTTAGTTATTGGTCTTCCTTCCATCTTTAACATTAAAATTTTTCATTAACACAGCTTATTCAACTACCCCCTCCTCTGAACAATTTTTGGTACTTTGCTCCTCTAAAATCACTTTATCTATAACACATTTACTTTTCAAAAAATATTAAAATCACTCCTTTACTACCAGTAGACACATTTATCAAACTATTTGTAAAAAAAGAAAACAGCATGAGTTTTGGAACTGCATATTCTACTTCTGTTTGACTGACTACACCGCGCTACACATCTGACAGTGTTCAGCGCTGTCCGCCTGTTTGACAAATCTATTCTCTGCTTATTCAACAATGAGAAGTGAATTTGTGATAATTTTGGCATTGCGACTCTGTAATTTTAGTGAGGTGAATTTGACAGGTGAATTTACCCTTTATTCAATAAGGCCCTCAGAGGTTTAGGAAATCCCTTTCATGGACACTCTTCCCTAGTATATATTCTAAAATACACGAACAAATATCTTTTCATTTAAGTTGGTTTTGCTGGTTCTGTTTTCAACACTTCTGTCAGAAACTTGTAAAAATGAAAAAAACATATTTTTTTATTATATATTAGATAACTAGACAATCTAGAGAGGAATTCTGCCTTTTTGTTAAACCAGGAAGGATGGGTCATTTAGCTAGACCATTTCAATTAATTTCAGTAACATTTTAGACAATGTGGAGGTTAATTCCTTCTCATATACCATCAAGATAATCAAAGCAAAACATTAGTCACTGAACTGTTTGTTCATATATTTTATGATTTGACACTTAACATGGTTGCAAAATAATCTCTTTAAATGAGAGTGCTTAACAACACATACATACTACATGACTAATAAGTAACTACTAGTTAATATAAACACAATTAGGGGTTAAGAAATGTTCTTTATGCAATCAGGGTAAACATTTTAAAATTAGCTCCCACAAATGCTTTATTAGGTAAGTCCTATTGGTAAATACTGGTGCAGGGATTATTACAGACTGATGTACATTGACGTAGAATTATTTAGAAACCCTTGAGAAGTTATTCTACGAAGTGAAGCAGCACCTTGCAGCTATGACTGAATGTCTCTTAGGTTTCCCAAATGGAAGTTAAGCTTACCCTATATAAAGCAGTAATATACCTAAGAATTAAAAATACCCCATATAATTTCTGTGTGTAATGCTATCATTAAGGCTGAAGTTGTTGAAGGATACCTTCAGGATTGCCTACAGGACTCCTGTAAGGCATTGAGCAGGGCAATGTATTTAGAATACCTTAAAATGCTTTATTTCCATGTGCCAAAATTTCTGTGAAATGAGAAAGCGCAAAAAGGCACTTCTATAGTGCCGAATCATTCAGATAATAATAACTATAGAGGAACCCAAATATTACCCCAGCGCTCTTCTGTCCCTGCATTTTGGACTTTTAAGAGTTTATTCACATTTGTCTCAGTACATCTTGTCATTGGACACAGTCTTAATTGTGGACTCTCAATGTGAGTTACAATTCATTCCTTTGTGAGTACCTTGTATACTTTTTCATATATATATTTTTAATAAAGCGGATTACACTATGAAAGTTTCTCTTTCCATCTGCTTTAGGCACATGTTGCGCTTTGAGGATCAGGTTCAGAGTTTCTGTTGAAGCAACTCCATTTTGATTACATGCTGATTCCACATATACATTTGGTGAGCCTTTAGTATTCTCATTTGTACTCATGAGTGGTTCACTTCACTGGTGCTTATCATTTTTTTCATACACCCATTCTATGTTAATATTTGGGTTCCTCTATATTTATTATCTGAATGATTCGGCACTATAGAAGTGCCTTTTGGCGCTTTCTCATTTCACAGAAATTTTGGCTTGTCGCTTTTTGGAATTGAGGAATACTCCACATTCAAAGAAGGCTGCAAAGATATTCACTTGGGATTTATTTTTGTGACTTTATACACATATTATTCTTTAACATTTGCATATTGCACATATTATATATTAGCGCTGCTCTGTGTTTGTTTGAATTACGCTATTTCCATGTGCCCCAAGTCAAAAATGTAATGATAACCAAAGGTTGAACCCTATGGTAAAAAAATGTTGCATTAAATTGTTCAGTGCTGCATAATTTAGCAGCACTTTATAAATAAAAATATAAATATATACATAAAGAGGGTATCCCTCTAAAATTGTTGGTTTGAGGCTCTGTTTCAGAATTATATGAGTTCCCAACGTTGCTTTCATCCACTTTAAGATGGGGATGAGGGCCAAGTTCCAACTCAATTTTCTGTACAGCTTTCTTTAATGAAGGCTAATGCATACTCGATAGTACCCCTAGAGCAAGTACAGTAACCCCTAGTACCCAGTTAATATGGAAATCATATAAAGCCATCTATAGTACCCTGTAAATTGTAATGTAAGAGGAATATTAAATTGGCAACCCTTAGCTGTCATGTCTTTAAACCTATAAAAGGTGCATATAGAGAACTGAATACAAAGTTCTTTTTATGGTTCCTTTATAAGAGTACCTTAATTGTAGGATGTTGGGGGACTAACTACTGCTATACTTGACCTTCACCTTTTATTTTACCTTGGATTAGGAGATTAGAGGGATTTGGGGTCAAAGGTCAATTCTTGAATATCCCTTGACTTTGAATAAGCGACCCATTAGATATTGATCTTCCAGGTTTATTTAAAGAGTAAAATACATGCTATCCTGCTATATGAATAGGGTTTATGTATCTATTAACTATTATTTCTATAATTTCTCTGCTAAAATGGTTGTTTTAACAATCTGAATATGAAAAGGAAATTTACATTATTGATAACAATTTATGAAGCAAAAATTTAGTAATTGCTTTAGGCAAAGCTAGCTAATGCCATTAAATTTGTAGAGTTTCTTTTCCTTATCTATGATCACATATATTAGTAATGATTTAAAATTAAACTCTGAATCAAAATGTGCAGCAACAGATTAGTAATATTACTATATAAAGTTAACATCAATCCATCAAGAATATGAATCATTCACATCATAGCTTAGAACAAAATTTCCTCTAAAAGCAAAATTTTTTTTTTTTTTACACCAAAGAAGACTTTGTTCATTTAAAAATGGATATTTTCTCCAGAGGTGTTAGTATTTGCTTGCTTTGATTATTTCTTTTAGCCACTTTTTACTTGCATCCATCCATTTGTTATGTTAAGTAACAACTCCCACCATTGTCAGTCTCTGAATATGTTAGGAAGGAAATTACTAACACTTCCATTTTTAGTTGGTTTTGTTAAAATAATCTCATTTGCATTTCAATTTCTTCCTTATTATAATCAATTACTTTTATCCACTCTCCACTGGACCTTATTCTCTTTACTTTTTATGCCTTTAACTGAGCTTTGTTTCTCAGCTTATGTTCGGGGTTTCCGACACAAGACATTGCAGTTGCTGTAACAAAGATTTCTAGCATTCCATAAGAGACTTCTGCTGCAGTTGAATGCAGTGATTCAAAGTTCTAAACAGTTGGACAGCTGTAAGTGGGAAATGTTTGGTACTGTCTATCATGTTTCTCCAGTATCTCTTTTGCTTTTACACACATACCACAGCATTCTGTCTTTACTTGTCAATGATTTATATTTTGCTTAGGCTCTAGCCTAGCATTATTTGTTGAAATCTTTGTATTATTTGGAGGTTATTAAAGCAGAACAAGGGGCGGTGCCTAACACGGGAGAAAATGGCAGCTTAATCCCAGAGCCCTGCTGGCGAGAAGCTACAAATTGTGACAAAGAGGGGGAAAACAACAAACAACCCCACAAAAAAACAATCAGATTTTCACTGGAGAGGCCTCATAAAAAAGGTAAAATGCCTAAAACACGACCTATCCTTTTCATACCAAAAATGAGCGACAGGAATGAACCACATGCCTGGGAGGACATGACGAACCACTCTCCCAGATGCCTGCGAAACCCATACTGAATACTGAATACATCACAATGGCATCAATTTGGTCACTCTTTACCAAATTCTGCACAGCGCTGCAGACAGACTTCTGAAATATAATAAAAGTCATGCAATCGGAGATCAGTGCGCTGGGAGACCGTACCGCCCACATGAAAGAAAAATGGCAAAATATGCAGACACAATCATTGAATCCCTGGACAGACAAGCAGTGTTAGAAAAGAAAATCAACTGCCTGTCTAATAAAGTCACTGACTTAGAACACAGGAGCCACAGGAATTACATTAAAATCTGAGATATCCCAGAAACCATACAAGGAAGGGAACTAGAGCCTAGATCCTTATACAGTGCTTTTTTTGTAAAAAAAATATTTTTTGGTACACATTAATTAATTAATTAATTCCCCCACTCCAACACTTGCTGCCACCGCAACCCCCCCC
>WMED01019107.1:0-12515 GCA_019650415.1 Pipa parva | reverse complement strand
GGCGGCCATATTGGCGGTCTCTAAACCTGAACGTTTCTCCGCAGTCAACAATGACCTCAGCCCAGATTCTGAAAACCAGACGGGGGTTGTTCTGTTGTTATTGAGACATTATTATTGTATATTCAGAATTGTCTCTATGCTAAGGGGACAGACCTTGGGAGCTTAAAGTTCACCTCACAACTAATTCAGGTTCTACACATGAAATAAACATTTTGCAAATATAAATGTATTAAATAAAATGTACCTTTTATTCAGCGTTTCTCTCTCTGTCATCTTCCCTGTCAGACTGACTTTTCTTTCCTGGGTCGGGTGATGATGATTGACATTACAGCTCCTCCAATCAGATCCCTGCTAGATTGTGATTTAAGGGATCTGATTGGAGGAGCTCTAGTGTCAATCATCGTTTAGCCACACCCACCCAGCTAGGGAAAGCAGAGTCAGGGCTGACAGGGAAGATGACAGAGAGAAACGCTGTATAAAAATACATTTTTTTTTCTGAATATTTACTAAAACGTTTATTTCTTTAGCACAACCTAAATTAGAGTCAGTTTTGAGGCGACAGGTGCACTTTAAACTCGGGTAATTTTTACTTTATTTATTTTTTAAATACAATCCATTTGTTTCCCAAGGATTCGTGCAGCAGACAGCCATTGGCTGAAAACAATGACTGACATACTGGCCAGCCAATTCATTTTGCTTCCTGTTTGGATTTCAGTTTTGATTGGCTGGGGGGGAAAAAAAATCTTAATCATCTTTCAAGCGGATACTTTGATTAAAAATTAAAAATAAAAAGACATTATATCTGAAAAAAATAAATTAATTAATAAAGTAGCAGGATTTAAGCTGCCAGATTGCCTCCGGGACAAAATAAATCTTAAACGCCAGGTTCACACTGGTGTGCACATTGTTTTGGTTTTTAAATAGCGCATTGTGAACAAAACGCAACGCAAACAGTGCGACAGGATTAGTAGCAATGGGAATTGAACAATAACGGTCACAGGTGAAAGAAAAGCGATGAGTAAGTGCTAATATTTTTATGTAAACCGCGTCCTGAAAATACACCAGTGTGAATGCGATGGCGATTTTTTTTTTTTTTCCACAAGGCGATTTTGTTTTTTAACATGAGGCAGACCGTACCCTAGGGTGAACCTGGTCTATATCCAGCATGTGTCTGAACCCAGTAATGGTCTCCGCTACACCCCCCATAGTTAGCGCATAGTTTAATGTATTTTGTCCATTGGCGTAAGTCTTTACTATTTCAGGTAGCCCTCTCCACCAAGGGGACATTTACGTCAGGATGTCACGCAGCGCAATCAATAACAGAGAGAGTTTGTGGCCCAAATCGCAAAGCGGGGTTGTGTACGTGCCGTACAAATTCATTAGCAGTTACAGTGAGTATCTGTATTACTTCACATTCTTGTTTTTTTTTCTTATTTTCTAATGCTGCTTACTGTTGATGGATATACTGAATTTCTTTTCTTTAATTGTAGACGCTAGTCAGCTTGACATAATAAAGGATGCCATGCGGGAGTTTTCTACCCTAACCTGTGTGCACTTTGTTCCTCGCAAAGCAGAAGTCAGCTATCTTCTTATTAGATCTGGGAATGGGTAAGTCTTAAGCAGGGCAGTTTCCAGCCAATTTGTTAATCTGAGCAACTTTAAAAATTACTCCCCCCACCCCACAAACACACACACGCACACACACATACACAAACACACACACACAAATATGTGTTGTGACACAAAAAGTATAGCGCCCCCAAGAAAAACCAGGTGACGTCATCGGACGTAATTACGTCACACGCCACGCACGTCACGACGCATTACGCCGTGACGTCACTCACTCACGGCGGCCATCTTAAAAAAGGGCTTTATAAAGCGATCTACACTGAACAAACCAACAATTATTTTTCTCCTGAGGAAGCTGCTGATGTCTAGCGGCGAAACGCGTAGAGAAGAGCGACTTTGTTGTACTAGATTGTACTTTTTAAACGACTCTGCACCATTTGGTACAGGTGTCCATTTTTGGTTTTATTGACGCTGCACCAACGCATGGTGTATGTGTTAGCATCTCAATAAATGTACATATTTTTTCACTGTGAATCAGCCTGTCCTTTGTTCATCTGAGAGGCACAGCCGGGTCCGGTGAGAGGGGGATTCCCCCATTATACTACAAGGTGTCATTAAAGCATATTTCTGGTGAGTACATACCCAAAAGGGGACCACTTGTACATCTGCAGATTGCAGCACCTTTTAAATCATTCACCCGCTTCAAGCACTGAAGAGAAAGATCTGACGTCACCACTTTTACTAACCACTCATTAGTGTACTGTGTCATAGGCACTGATTATACGTGTCACTGAGCACCAGTCACTGATTGTATTTAGTCCCTTTGGGGACACATCACTTTCACAGAATTGTGTGTTTTAAACGTTATCACACTAGGGGTATTTCCCCTTGCATTTTTCATTTTACTGTCTCCACTAGCGCATCCACATACGTCTCCAAAGAGCCGATTTTTTTTTTATACACACACACCTTTCAACCCTTTGAAAAGCAGATACTTGCTGGCGAGTACACACATTTGTAAAAATGGCAAATTGTCATAAATTTACACATCTTTGTGACAATTCACATTTTAAAGGAAAAGTGAAGACTTGTTTGTCCAAGGGGTGATTTGCAAGTGGGAGGGGGGAGATAACTTACCAATTAGGGTTTTACTTTCCAGCACTGTCTCCTGCTGTCACTATGAAGCCACTCTCTTCTCATTGAGGCAAACATAAAGTGAAGAGCTTTTCACAGCAGGAGAGATCGCTTGATAGTGACATCAGAAAGCAGTGTTGGAGAGTAAAACCCTGATTGTTAAGTGCATCTCCCCTTCCTCTTGCAAATCACCCCTTCACCAAATAAGCCTTTACTTCTGCTTTAATGAATATGCCCCTAAACCTTACTAATAAAAAATAACTACCATGCCAATCTATTGGCATTTCGTTTTGTTTTTCTCACATTTATTTGTCCTTTAATCTTCATTGTAGCAAGACCTACATATATTTCCCTCTTTTATATTTAAAAATCTCCATGCTTCAGGGCTGATTACGGAGAGGGCTGATTATACATACAACACAATCGCTGGATTTTCTGCAGGAAGTTAAAAATAAGTTTCTGTCAACCCTTTATAAGTATTTTGTATGAAAGAGAATCGTCAGAGTATTCCCATGTTCCAATAAAACAGTTACTTATATTGATGGGATGAAGTGTAACACGGCATTTCTTTCTCTTTCCCTCATCCTCTTGATCTTTCTCAAACCCTTGATCGGAGCTAATGAGTAAAGTTATAATTGTCGCGTAAAGGTGTGAATTCGCCACTTCCCCATATTTGGGTGTTCAGCAAACTCTACAATGTGGTGAATTAGCCAGCAAACAAATGTTGCACACTACACAATAGACTGCTACTTTATTATGGGAATATTGTCACAGTCACACTATGGGTCACATTACCAAAATAGTCACAAATTCACTTCTCATTATTGACTAAATGGAGAATAGACTTGTTTGAAAAGGCGGACAGCAGCGAATGCTGTCAGATGCATAGTGCGGTGTAGTCAGTCGAATAGAAGTAGGATGAGAAGTCATGCGGAGTGAAGCGAATTCGACAAGTGAATGGCAGTGACGTCAGTATCACCATATCCCACTAACTGTATTCTTTTAATATTCTAGTTTATATCACCTTGTCCCTAGGTCATGTTGTCATTTAGTCGCAGTCACAATTGTCGCTATTGACTTATGCAACACTGAAGCCCTGCCATCAACCCCCCAATTCCCCAGTCTGATGTGGCGAAGTCAAACAGGTGAATTCGGAGAAGTTCACAGTCACATTCACACCACTCCACATCTTAGTCAATAGTAGAAATACCTGTGCACGCGCATATAAAATGACGCAAAGTGCTCCATAAGTTCGCAACTCACATAGTCGCCCAAATTGGTCGCGTATTTGCCACTTCGCAGACTTTGCCCAATAATAGAACATTTGGAAGTGGAGAATAGACGTGAATTCACAGCTCTACACAATTGGACTTTAGTCAATGAGGCTCTCATAGCATAGCAATCCGATGTGTGATAATAAGTCACTTTGACAGTCAAATTCTCATTTTGATCAATTACCTCCCCCAAGGTGTTATTCCTCTGTTGGGAAACTTGGTGGAGTTCAGATATTATCTTTAATGAAAGAGGCATGTGTGAATTTTGGGATTGTTCAGCATCAGCTCAACCACGCCTTGGGATTTGTCCATGAAAACACCAGGAGCGACCGAGATGACTACATCACTATCATGGATAAATATATATCCAAAGGTACAGTCCTTTGTATTATAAATTGGATTACCAGGGACCCAGCAAGGCATTTTTTACAAGAGGGTGCACAGTGTACCTCTGTTATAGACATGTATAGACTCATTGGTTATCATTAGTATGGTGGCCTGGATCATTGGTATAACACTTTCATCTGATTTAATTTATTAACAGTCAACTTTAACTTAATCTATATTGAATTTTTTAATAATATATTGTAGTTAAAGGGGCACTATAGTGCTGCTATAACTGCACACATACATGTAAGACTCCTTTATACTAAGCCAATTGCTGACGCAAATAGTTAAAAAAAGTTTAGGGAAGAAATAATATTTGAAGTTTGCTTTCCTTAAAGGAGACCTAAAGCAAAAAAATAAAAAATGACTGTTAAAATATTTACCTTATCCTGAGCCGATCGATTACAGTCACAGCATGAGCTGTGCTGTAATTAGCCGGCTCCCGATGCTTCCCCCGATGCCTCCTTCACAGCACTGGCTCACTGAGAAGCCCAAACATTCATTCATCACATTAGCAATTACTTGCATATAGGTGATGTTAAAATGTGATATTTTAACTCTACCACTAGGGTAGCAAGGCTTTAGAAACAATGATATACACACATATATACATTCTTATGATTATGTTACTAACAAACAAATACTTCTCTAGAGCATCAAGATTTTTTTGAAAAACGCCAGGCAAACAACTTGGGTCTAGAATATGACTATTCCTCTCTCATGCATCCTGGGAAGTAAGTGTTTAACCGCGTGATTGCCATAGAGTAAAGCCTGCCTATACTGCTGGCTAGAACCATAACCTCTATGTGATTATTGTCTCTCTTCCCCAAGCAATGCTTTCAGTAACACAACTGGGGAGAACACAATGGTTCCTAAATCCAACGATGCCTTTCAGCTGGGACAGCAATACGGACTGAGCAACCTGGATGTTTCTAAAATAAACCGCTTGTACAAGTGTGGTAAGACCTCCAGAATGTGTAATATATATTTATATACATGATTTTTTAAATTTGAAAATAATGGAAAATCTGGCCTGTTTTTATACCAGGAAAATACCCAGTGGGCCCTAGTTCTGGATGGACCCCCAAGGGGCTATTCCAGCAGGTCCCAGGGCATTGGAGTGGGTCCACCTGGCATCCCAGACAAAACTACTTTTTCCCCTCTCACCAGTCTTGTGCACGAAATCATGTGAGATTGAGGCGAGGGACCAGGTCATAGCAGTTTGATGCTGTTCAGAGAATTCTGATTTGCCCTTTTTTAAAACCATTCTTTAAGCTGGTGCAACAAAAATATTAAACATGTTGTTTTAAAGTTATTGCGTCAATACAAAGTTTTAGGGGGGAATTCACCATTCAGCGAAGTGAGCTCCGAAGCCTTCAGCTCACTTCGCAAATGGTATTATGCGCATGCTGATGTCCTGCGCGAGGACATCAGCGAGTGCATTAAAGGGATTCCCGTCTCGGTGAGACCAAAAGAGTTGCCTCGCCGAGACGGGAATCCCTTTAATGCGCATGCTGATGTCCGCTCACAAGACATCAGCATGCGCATAATACAATTTGCGAAGTGAGCCAAAGGCTTCGGAGCTCACTTTGCTGAATGGTGAATTCCCCCCTTAGCCATGTTCAATTTCTACGCGTGAGGCATAGTGCTTTAAAATCACACAATTTGGTATTTCATTAATGTGAATGGTCAGCACAGGGTTATTTTTTGCTCTTTGGACATATATTTGTGCTATTGACACTCGTTGCATTCCCCATATTACAATCACATTACTTTACATTTTAGAGCATAAGCCAAAAAGCTAGGTTGCACTACAGCTGTCTGTTGGAATTCCCCAGAGAATTCTGGGAGCTGTATATACATTTTTGTTACGTTGTGGATTTGTTTTTTAAGGGATAAGGGGCAGGGACGTCGCTTAGGATCATGAATCTGGGGTGCGAGTTTCAGATGCTCCAAGATTCACTCAACACAGATAAGGAGGCGGTGGACTTGCATTTTACTATTAAACGTAGTCAATAAATGTGGCATTAAAACTTTTATTTCCTTCAGTTAAAAAGATCCCCTGAAATGTCAAAATACATCATCTGTCTTTACCTTAATTCCCTTTTAATCCTATCGTACAGTAAATGTTAACTTGATGCTTCTGATACAGTAAAACCGATTCTTCTAATAATAAGTTTGGATTCTCTTCCAGATGCCTGCAGTACTTTGCTTTCTACACCAACAGGGACTTTGTACTCGGCAAATTACCCTTCTCCTTATCCAAATAAAGCCAAATGTTTGTGGCTTATCAGGATCCCAAAGGGCCAGGTAAATAAATCAGTATTTTGTAATGTGTCTAATGATGTCCAGGACATTTAAAGGAAATATTCACATTTTGCAGAAAATATTGAAACCGATCACATCACAGGAGATATCAGTGATAACATAATCAGTATAAAGGGACAGTAAGGTTAGGTTCACGCTGGCTTTTCCGAGTTTAATACATTTCACACTAGTTGTTTCCTAGAAGCATTCCTTAACTTACTATTTGGTTTACTATCTGGTAAGACAAAACAGCCACCACCAGGTAGATATAGGGGTTTCTTACTGCTCTTGCTAACTTTTGCTAACAATCCTATATTTCTCTATATTTCCCAATCTACCGATCCTATATTATATTTTATTATAACAGTAATAATGTTATATTACAAACTAGGGCATGAATGTATGTAGACTCCAGATGGATCCTGCACAACATCTGGAATATTTCTTTTTATTTAATGCTCTGACTGGCAACCTATTTATGTTACAAAAATTCATCAGAAATAATTTGCTGATTTCAAATACTATACAAAATCTTTCTGCTTCCAGGTGTCCCTGGATTTTGTTGCCTTTGACGTAGCCTCCTCTACAAACTGCACATCTGATTATGTCAGGGTTTATGATGGTGCAAGTACAAGAGCGCCACTGCTGTTGGAAAGAACCTGTGGAAAGAATCCGCTTCCTGTGATTACTTCATCTGGTAATCGCATGCTGGTGGAATTCATTAGTGATGAAGATCATGCATCATATGGATTTAAAGCCTATTTCAAGACAGGTATCACTGGGCATTTAAAAATAATTATTTAATCCCATGGGCTTTGTGCTATCTGGAGACAGTTTGTACAATACATTTTCAACCCGGCAGGTAATCTACACTCACAGTCTTGGCTTGTCATGGGGATTTCTGTTCTGTATCCCAGTCTAGAGGAGATGGTTATGGTCTTTACCCTTGGTACACTAGTTAATGATTTGCTCTGAATCTAATAGGGCTTCAGCTGCTTCTCTATCCTTGTTCATCCCTATATTTTAAATGTTATCCTATATGAAAGTATAATTTCTCTATCTTCTCTGCTGCTAGAAGAAACTTCAGAATCACCCATTATACATGCCTTCAAATCAGAACTCACTCTCTAGAAATCATGGCCTTCTTTGTTTCTGCTGACTAAAGACCTATCTCCTTCCTGGCCGGTGCACTTTTCAATAAGTACCATTAGATAAAGACATAGGGGGGAATTCACCATTGGGCGAAGTGAGCTCCGAATCCTTCAGCTCACTTCGCACATGGTGTTATGTGCTCGCTGATGTCCGAGTGCAGGATATCTGTGCTTACATTGTTACAGTGAGCTGCTTCTTTTTCCAGTTAACTGCGGAGGTGTTTTCTACAACTCACACGGAAACATCACCCTACCTGAACACGCCAGAAACTACTCTAACGATATGGATTGCATGTTTCTCATATCTGCTCCTGAATTTCACAAGGTAAACAAATGTATAATCCTCCTAGTATGTCGCTAAATTATTTTATATGCAAGATTATTGAGTGTTATGTATTGCTTACACTATTGACAAATGATGTGCTGCAACAGATATTGCAGTTGTGCAAATGCTTCTACATCACAATAACAGCTCATACAGTTGACAAGGACATATCTATTGGATCACAAATATTACTAACTGATGTGTGGCAAAAGGGCCACCCTTAAAGTCTTTCACAGACAGTATGAAATACACTTCTACCAGTGTTTACGGAGATGCATAATGGGTGCTTATTCCATACATTTGTTTGTAATTGCTGTGACTAAAACACTTAGGGGGGAATTCACCATAGTGCGAAGTGACCTCCGGATCCTTCGCATCACTTCGCACATGGTGTTATGCTCTCGCTGATGTCCTGCACGCGGACATTAACGAATACTTTAAAGGGATTCCAGTCTCACCGAAGCGACTCGAGTGCTGTCGCTGAGACTGGAAACCCTTTAAAGCATTCGCTGATGTCCACGTGCAGGACATCAGCGAGCGCATAACACCATGTGCGAAGTGAGGCAAAGGATGCGGACCTCACTTCGCACTATGGTGAATTCCCCCCCTAAACTGTATAATTAGGGGGGCGTACTAATGCTCTTTGGTAATATCAGGCAAATGTAGGAACATGTTACAAAAATAGTTATAATTCCTTTATAATTTCCTGTTTATTTGTACAACCCCTTATAACCATACTCTGTTACACAATGTACACTTCCCACCCAGTTCCCGTTCATTTAAAACCTTTGTTTTCTTAGATCACCTTTACAATACATAAATTAGACTTAGAGGCCAGTGAAAACTGCAAGAATGACTACCTCGATATTTTTGATGGAAATACCATTGATGCACCACTAAAACTTAAATTATGTGGCTCTGGAGTATCTAGTGACATTGTCTCAAGTGGAAACTACTTGCTTCTTAAGTTCAGCAGTGACCACGTCAATGTAGGAGAAGGATTTACAGCGTCCTATAGCTTTGGTAAGTATTTTTGAAAAACTGAAGGTCCATAATTGTGCAAATGGTGAGGTGGCCCCTCCTCCTTCTTTGATTGACAGATCTCCTTGTGTTTACATTTTGCCTTGAGCCCAGTCAGTGCAGGGATAACCAAGGCATGTAGGAGTTGATTACTTGAGCACAGCAAAAATATACTTCTTCAGTGCTGAAGGTTGGCTGGTAGGTAGAGGATTCTGGGGAAGATCTCCCCCTTTTCCACCTCTGTTGACACCCATGGTTATAGCAGAAAATATTTTAAAAAATATGAACATTTATTAGAAACATGTTTGTTTTAGGGAAAATATTGAAAAACATCTAATAAAACTAATTTTTAATTCTCGTAGTTTCCCTATAATGGCCAGTATCATCCTGTATGTCGTAAGACATCAGAACATTAAATGATGTACTATGCATTTAATAATGTATTAGCAACGTCTCTGTACCATACGGCTTTTATTAAAAGGTGACCAATGATATACTTAATAATGGTGTTTATTTTTGCAGTTTGAAGTGTTTTGGACATCAGATCAGAATGGTTTCAGCAAGACTACTACTTCTACATACACAGCGGTCATTATAATTCCAGACACCTTGCTGTGATTTGTCCATGTATACAAATATAAATATACATCATATACGACATCTTTTTTATAAGTGACACATGTAAAACGTGAGAAGCAGAATTTTCCTGACATTTTTCATGTTTGTGCAAAATATTTGGGATGACAGCATTATGCTAATAAATATCAGTCAAACTGCATCTTACTAAATTAATAATTATCAGTGTGGATTCCTTTGTAACGTGCAATGCAAACAAGTGTGAAGATGGAGAAGTTGGACTCCTACTTATGGGTTGGGGTCAGGGGGTATATATTTATATGTGTGACTGCACTTACATTTTTGTACACCTGAGGAAGGGAGGCAGTTGCCCCTCAAAATGTTGTGTAAACTTATTTTGCCATAAAGGGGGTAATTCACCAAAGAGTGAACTTACCCTCTGATTGTTCGCTTCAGTACACATAGCCTGTTACGCGTTCACTGAGGACACGCGGACATCAGCAAACGCTTTAAAGGGATTCCAGTCTCGCCGAAGCTCGCGAGGCTCTACTTGAGACACCTCGCAAGACTGGAATCCCTAAAGCGTTCGCTGATGTCCGCGTGCAGGACATCAGCAAGCGCATAACAAGCTACGCGTACTGAAGCGAACGATCGGAAGGTAAGTTCGCTCTTTGGTAAATTACCCCCAAAATCGGGATTTCCAATTGATATAACACGGTGAGTAGCCTGGTTTTATTGGCATCGCATGCGTTGTTTTGGGTCTGCTGTAGCCCTTTCCGGCTAGCTTCTGGATAAAGCAACATTGAATGTGACATGACTGTTTAACTGATTCCTTTGTGACCACTTAAGTGATGACTGGGGATGTGAGAACTGGACCAACCATAAGGAAGTCAAATTAGGGGAAATTTATCAATGTCATTTCGACCTATTTGCCACTATTCGATCCGTTTTGTCATTATTCGCCTGCATTATCGAAGAATAAAATTTACCAATATTGAAAAAAAGAATAAATATCAATGCATTAAAACTGCAACGCTTTACATTGCTTTCAATTGAGCTCCTTTTCTATCGATATTCATATTGCCGATCCCTTCGAAGGGGACCTGCAAATTTACAGGACCATCTCCACACGGAATAATCAGTTTTTGCCACAACAAGGCAAACCATCTTCAATGAAAAAGAGGTCTTTTGAGGGGATGGATAAACATGGAATAAATGACTTCGTGACCCCTATCAGACTGGACTGACATACTACTAAGTATTCTTGTCAGTTTTAATAACCTCTATATATTTTGTGCTTTCAAGTGTCCATTTAAACATTTTTTTTAAAGCATTCCGCTGCGTTTGCTGGAACCAGTTTCTATGGATGAATCTAGTACAAAAATAACATTTTATAAGGGGGTTATTCACTAAAGTGAGAATTCTACTGTCCAATTCTCAAACAGCGAATTCCCATAGCAAATCCGTAACCGTAACAATTTTCCCATTGTAAAATCGCAACAATTTTTAAAGTTGCAACTGCTACAATATTTCCATAGTAAAATCGCGACTGCGACAATATTCTCATTATAAAGACGCGACTGTGACAGTTGCAGTCTATTGCGACTGTCTTTAGCTGGCGAATTCACACCTTTACGAGACAATTCGGACTTTATAGAATAACCCCCTAAAGGGGTTATTGACTAATGTCCGAATTGTCTCATAAAGGTGTGAATTTGCCACTTCCCCCATATTCGTGTATTCAGCAAACTCTGCGATATGGCAAAATCGCCAGATAACGACGGTCTCTTACTACTCAATAGACTGTTACTGACACATGTCGCGACTTTACTATGGGAAATCAAAGGGCTGATTGTAATTGTTAGACTGTATAAATGTAACTATTCTTTAACAGTTAGGTGAGCTGTTATGGCTCCAATAGGAAGGTAAATGCCCAAAGTTAATATAAAGCTTACTGTAGCCAGTGTCTATACTAAATTCACGATAGTGCGAAATGAGGTGAAAATCCTTCGCCTCACTTCGCACATGGTGTTATGCGCTCGCTGATGTCCTGCACGCGGACATCAGCGAGTGCTTTAAAGGGATTCCAGTCTCGGCGAAAGCAAAAGAGTCATCTCGCTGAGACTAGAATCCCTTTAAAGTGCTCGCTAATGTCCGCGTGCAGGACATCAGCGAGCGCAGAACAGTCAGTGCGAAGTGAGGCGAAGGATCCGCATCTCATTCTCACTTCGCACTATCGTGAATTCCCCCCTAAGTTGCCAATTATGAAGGTTGCAATTTGCTTACGGCTTGTGTCGCTATACATAGTAAACTCCAGATTCCCACCTCTGCACTGCAAAGGTGAAAGACTCCTTATTCTGATTCAGGTATTTACATGCAAGTCATCACAGACTAATGCTCTAAAGATAAATTTTATCCAACTGGAGGAGCCTCAATGACTTACTGCCAACTTAGAGAGCTCCAGCAGGGGGCACCAGCACACAGAAAATCAGGGAACCTCACTCTGGAAAAGTTAACTGTAAGTTGACCTGTAAAAAGTGGTCAGCTCAGATGGTGCCCAGCGTCACCTGACAGGTGCACTTTAAATTGCAAGGGAAGGTATGAGTGTTTCTTCTGCACTGGTGCCTTTATTTGCCTTTATAAGTGCATTTGTGGTTTGTATTAATGATGTTCTGTGCTAATGCACTTCTGATGTTCTGGCAGTAGTCTCAGACATTAAGGGGGGAATTCAGGAAGCTCCGAAGTGAGGCGCGTAGTGTTCGCCTCACTTTG
>WMED01019106.1:0-12515 GCA_019650415.1 Pipa parva | reverse complement strand
ATGACTTTACACTGGGAGAATTGTCGCAGTCATGACTTTACACTGGGAGAATTGTCGCAGCCACAGATTTGGCTGTTTGAGAATTCGACAGTCAAATTCAGACTTTAGAGAATAACTCCCTAAAAGTTTGGTGAAGCAGATAATTCATAGCGGGGCTTAAGTATAGTGTAGGGAACCTTGTGTGCAGACTTTGTGCATTGCATGGAAAAGCTAATGTAAAAATGCCTAGATGCATCTGAATACCTTCTTCTACTTCTTAATAAGGTTTCAACTTAGAAAATTTGCAATGGAATTTTACCTTCAGGAACCCCTATGCCTAGAAAGTTCTTCTTTTGAAAGATTACATTTTGAAATCTTGGCCTAAGCATTTATGGTTTATTTATTCATCCCTGGAGTATTCCACATCTACATGTTATACTTACAGATCTACAGCATTAGAAATGAGTTTATTTACTGCAAAGGTCAAAACATACATGCTCACAGTCATATAATTTACCATCAGTCATGTTCCAAAGAATATTTTAAAATCCCAGTTTTTTTCCAGAGTATTGTGTAGTCTATCCATAAGACAGTATAATTTATGAAGGCAGTTTCTCTGTGGGGATGGGGAATCTAACCTCTATTTGATAAGAAATATGGAATGACTAAAAAAGGCATATTTTTTTTTCACAGGCATAACAAATGCATATTGTTTGCAATTGTACAAAAGCATTCATTGCAAAAGATGGAACATTACAAGTACCAGTAAAGAAGGTCACCCCCAAACTAAATCTTTGGATAAATATTTTGATGCTGGAATGATGAAAATTATTTGTTTTTATACAATGTGGATTCTTTTTATTTTATTAACATAACAAACAAGAAGTTAACATTCTGCTGTATGGTGAAACTGCAGAGAATTTTGTCCTGTGCTCTGTGCGCAGAATAGACCAGAATCCTTATGGAATAAACTACAGACACAGGAAGAAATTAAAGTTGAGAAATATTTGCTTAACCCCCTTCAGGGAAAGGCTACACCACTTTTTATAAAAGTCGAAAAGTTGTTTTGATCACTTTATTGCTGGAGAAACAGTGTTTTTTTTTATTAGGCTGGTATTTATCTATTTAAAAGTTTTTATTGTCATGGTCAAAAAGTTCCTTTTTGGGGATTTTTTTTTTACATTATAAAGTTGTTTTCGATCCTATATAAATCAGGGGAAACCTTTATAAATTTCCCCATTGTCTACTATGCACAATCTCTTTGGGTTTGTTTATACTTTGCTGAGAAAATATACCGTATTTTATAAGATGCACCCTTATTTTTTAGAGAAAATTTTGGGAAAAGAGGCACACACACAAACACCCACATTTACACATGCGCCCACACTTTCATACTGTAAGGATAACTCAGGGTTGCAGGACACCACAGCAGGTTTGGCACTGGCCCCACCCAAGGTGTGGAGTCTAAGGGATCCTTCACCCTTAATCACCACAAAGGGGTATAGCCTTTTCCACAAGGGGATCCCTAGGTCACGGCCCCTGGGGGAGCCACCTACTGGCAGTGCTGAGGTAGTGGCAGAGGAGTAGGAGGGAACTATCGAGAGCAGGATCACCAAAGCCAGGTACACAAGGAGAAAGAGACCAGAAACTGCAGTCTTAGCAGACAGGGAGAACAGGATAAACAGGTAAACCAGGAATCACATGGAGAAGCAGAACTCACAGGATACAAGACCTATAATCAGGCAATGAGACAGCCAGCCTGCAGAGTATATATATATATATATATATATATATATATATATATATATATACTTATCCCCCTACAAATGGCCTATATCTGTATAGAAGCTGGTAGCTGAGTCAGAGAGCAGTGAGGGCAGGCAGGAAGCGTCACCTGACAATAGCAGAGGGAGAGTAGTGGGGGAAACTGTAGAAGAAAGACTTGTTCCTGTTTCTCAGCATGTGCCAGCAGCAGGCGTCATAGAGGAGGATCCAGCTGCCCGGTGAGCTCAGGAAAGTGGACATTCAGACTATTAGATGCACTGTACTTTAATCAGTGTATGTATGATTTAAAAAGTATGTCTTATAGTCCAAAAAATACAGTAGGTCTTTATAACATTCAGATGACTTCAAGCACTGTGAAATGGCCATAAAATGATACTAGAAATGTGTTTTCATTTTTAATTTGTTTATTTATTTAACATTGTGGAACAAAAAAAAAATCAGAGCCCAAAAACTTTGGCAAAAAAATCAGAATCTAAACAAGAGAAAAACACAGGCATTGGGTTTGTTTCTGCTTAGCAGATAAAATGCAGGTCTTTGTAAGCTTACAAATGACTCCTGACATTGCACAATGGCCAAAGAACGACACAAGATAAGTGAAACAATGTTTATTTTATCTGTTCATTTTGTTTCTTTTCACTCTATTTTCATTTTTTTTTTCTATCATAAAACAATCAAAACCTAAAACCTAAAAATCAAAAGGAAAACAATTAAAAACCAAGCAAGGCTTTCTAGGTTTGTTTACACTTATAGAGCAGATGCAGGTCTTTAGAACTTCCAGATATCTATAAACACTCTACATTGGTCACTGAAAGATACAGGATACATACAATTGCCTTTATTTATTTATTTGTAATTTCAATAAAAACTCATTAACTGAAACCTTTCTCAAAGAAATAGAACCTAAACAATATCCAAAACACTTTGATGGAAGGAGAACCAAAACATAAAAACCACAACAAAATGCGCCCATCACTATCACAGACTAAATAATAGCATAGAATGCTAATGCTCGGCATCCAGAGTTAGCAAGGTAGATTCCTGTCAGACGATGGATTGATTCAAGAGAAAATAATATTTTGTACATTTCTCTGGTAATGGAAAAGGTTGAAAGTATATATCAAGATTTGAACCCTCACTGGAAGGGAGGAGTAGTAGATGGCGACAAGGAACAGAAACCACAGTGGACTTGGCGCTTGTAAGCTCCAGGGTACGGGATCTAAGACACACCCAATTTTCACCCAGAGCTCCCGCAAGAAAGTTAGCCCCAGTGCAGCGTCCAGGTTGCGGCCCCTGGGGTTGCTGTCCACCGATGGTGAAGTACCAAACACAAACCAGGAAGGATAGTCAAGATTCAGGCAGAGGTGAAGGGTGGCAATTGAGCAAAAATGGTTGACAAAGGAAAGGGTTGTGGCAGGCAGCGTACAGGCAAGGTCAGAATACATTAAATGGTCATACACAGGTTCAGAGACAGAAATAGGTGCACCCAGGAACATAACAAGTCCTATAATCAGGTACCGCAATCACTGATAGGCGCCTTTAATTAGAAAAGGAGCCTGTCACATGACCACGCTGGACCGTGTCATCAGCGTGTGACCGCATCATGCACGCTCGTGACATCAGCACGCACATGATGCAAATGCTGAGGGAGAGAGAGGAAAACTAATAAAGGGAATGGAGGATCTCATTTATGATGACAGATGTAAGAATGAAACTTATTTAGCCCTGAGAATAAGTGGTTAAAGAGTGGCTTGATCACCTTATCAGTGAGAAATGTACATATTAGCGTATGGTCTCCATGTTTTTTAGACCTTTTGAAAACAAAGTCACCATAATAATAATAGGAACTCTTCCTTAATCCCCCCAATTCACCACCTTTGTTTGGTGAAGTCAGATCAATGTATTCAGCCGATATGGCTTGTAGTATTGTCATTCTGACATACCGTATTAGCCACACCTCAGAAAATATCAGTCTTTGCTGAATATAAAAACTTGGCAAATATCTCAGTGTCGGATGCAGTATATTGCATAGTGCGGCTTAGTCAGTCAGGACAGGAGGATCCCTGCCATCAACCCCCTAATTCACAACTTTTATCTGGTGAAGTAAAACTGGCAAATTTTCACACAGTCCACTTTTCCAAATCCACTACTTTGACAGACTCTGACACTTGATGAATATCCTAATTACCTGTCCATGTACACACAGAGTGATGCGAAGAGCTCCGTAAGTCTGTGACTGTCATAAGTGCCAAAGTCGCCACATTTTCAGAGTTTGAAGGGGTTATTCACTAAGGTGCGAATTCGACTGTCGAATCAGCAAACAGCGGATTCCCAAAGCAAATCTGCTACAATTTCCCCATTACAAAATCTCCACAATTTTTTCAAGTTAAGATTGCGACTTTTTTTCCATAATAAAGTCACGACTGTGACAATATTCTCATTATAAAGATGCGACTGCGACAATATTCTCATTATAAAGACGTGACTGTGACAGTAGCAGCCTATTGTGACTGTCTTTATCTGGCGAATTTGCACCTATACGCAACAATTCGGACTTTAGTGAATAACCCCCTGAAAATCAGGAAAGTGTTGATTGCACACAAATTCTGACCTTTAGATGACTTTGGATTTTCATGAATAAGCCCCAATTATATTTGACCTCATATGTAGAGTCTTAGGAGCACTTAAAACTGAAGTCTTCTAAAGATAAATAGGGTCCTACATATATCATAACCAAGAGCTAGTGTCAGCATCCAACAGACTATCACAACCGAGCCAACAGACAATAAACAATCCTCTCTAACGAAACTGCAGTCTAATTCTTTGTATCTGATTAAGGCTGAAAAGAAATATATACTGGCACACTCTGCTGTGGAAATGGAGGCGATCTTCTTGGTGTCCTGCAGCAACTCTGCCAAAGGTATGCGTCTCATGGGGAAATATGAAATGACTGATACATGTGATTTGTTTGCTTATTTTTTTCCCACATTGTTGCTGTTGGATTGTGCAGTTGGATTCAAGCACTGAGTCAGTTTAGATCTGCTATTAACAAGATAAATGTTTATATATTGCATGGAAGAAGCAATATGAAGAATGTTGCTGTAACCTCCTGGTTAATGTTTACTTACAATCATTAACTGTGTATAGACTAGGTTATTTAGTCACTGATGGGAACAAAGCGCTCGCTTATTACTGCGTAATAAATAAAGTAACAAATTTGTCTTTAAATCTTTAAACAGCATGTTCTAAAGGATATTACATTTACATTTATATTCAGGGTAATATAGTTATTTAAACAGGGATCCATCTCAAGAAGCACGAAGCATATTTAATAATAGTCCCAATTCGCCTGCCAAAATGAATTCACCACATTTCTCAACAATTTATTGTAGTGTAGACAGTTCTTCCTATTTACTAAACAGCATGTTCACGTCGCAGACGCAGAGAATAGTCACATAGTGATTTCTGCGCACAAAAAGGTGATTAGGAATGCTGTCGCATTGTAGTAAATTTGATCTAAGTAGGTATATGAAACTAATGATTTCAGGGAATCATTACATACACCCCAGTACACCTTATGTAAATTTACATATAATGAATATCTGTCGTGCTGGCACATTTGTGCTGAATATGGGAAGTATAAATGTGTGGCTGCCATGAGCATTTAAATTAAGTGTGAGATTGCCACATTGCAGAAAATAATGATCGTCATTGAATAAGCAAATTGTCACAAATTCATAAATCTACATGGCAATTTGCACTTTAAAAAATACCCCCTCCCCCCACCCATGATTTGCTTCACTTTACTAATAGTCAATAGCCAAGATCTGTCACCCCTTACACCTTAATAATGCTCTTAGTGGATTTCCACTGGACTCCACCTTCACCCAACTAAAGAGCTTATTCATCAAAATTACACTCCAATAACAAAGAATTATCTACAACTTATTCACTAAGCAGTGGATTCCCAATAACAAATAAGCAAACAGCATCCAACATGGTTTCTTGCGTAGAGCAGCATCGTCAGTGAGTAGGAGCCCTGCTATCATCCCCCTAATTCACCACTTCAATCTGGCAAAGTATTACTGGCAAATTCAACACAGTACCCCTTGCTGAATTAACTACTCCAACAGACTTCGATGCTTGATGAATAGCCTAATTACCTGTACAGGCACACACAAAGTGGTGTGAAGTGCTCGGTTAGTTTGTAACTGGAGTAAGTGTCCAAACTGATGAATAAGCAAAGATTGGGAAGTGGTGAATGGACACAAATTCTGACCTTTTGGCAACTCTTAAATTGGGCGAAATTTAATAAAATTGAAAATATTGATATTGCAATATTGATAATTTTGATCTGATATCACGATATCGAATAGTAATTTATATAAAAAAAATTCATTTATCGCAATATCAAAAATTAAATATCACGATAACTAAAATTAGATCCAAACTTTTCAATCTGTTTATTTCCTTGAAAATCCATAATATCGATAATTTTGATGGAAAAATCCAATATCGTGAAATCAAAACTTTGATTGCAAATTTTTGATAATTTTCACATTTTTTTATCTAATTTTTTCGGTCGAAAGGTTGATAACGGTCTTTTCGACTTTAGCAAATTTCGCCTTTAGACTTTCATGAATAGGTCCCTCAGTCATGAGTCACGTAAGGTAGATTTATTGCCCATTTTGTTAACTATGACACTACTGTGTAATGTACTAATGCAGTCCTAAAGCCATTATGGTGAATAATGGATTTTCACAGCGTAGTCGCACCTTGTGTCTCTAAAGAAATAAATTATATGCTTGTGCACTGTATGCACTAGATGCTGCATCCAAGCAGGGACATTGCTAGGTATAAAATCCCACAGCACATGCCCTAGGCCTCATACTTGCTGTCTTGAGTCACACTTTGAAATGCATTACGGTCTTATTCATGTAGATCTGAACAGTCGTGTAAAGATCTGAATTCACCATTTTCAGATGTTGACATATGTAGCAAACTCTGCAAAGTGGTGAATTTGCAACCAATTCAGAAGCTTACAACAGTCAATGACTTATGGAGTTCTACACATCACTTTTGCTTGTGTGTCCACATGCAATTTGTCTATTCAAAGTGTACTGTGTCCCATTCTCCAGTTTTACTTGGCTAGATTAAAGTGGCAAATTAGGGGGCAGATGGCAGGGCTGCTACTGTTTGACTGACTACATCACACTACATAAGAGACTATGACTGATGAAAATCCTCTGCTTAGTGAATAAGTAGTAGAGAATTCATGACTATCAGAATGTAGTGACCAGATGTGATAAACATTCACTTCAACAATCGAATTCTCACTTTGAGGAACAAGCCCCCAAGTCTTTTAAATAATTTCTGGAGGCTTGCAGTATTTATTTATTCTCTGATAGTGTGAAGAATGCAGAGTACTACTGGTAATATAAAAGGTACTACTGGTAATATAAAGGTACTACTGGTAATATAAACCTCTGAAGACTGCTGCCATTTTGTTTCAGTAGCTCTGTTAGTGGGGCTTATGGGAACTTAACCACACCTGTACAATGCAAAATGTCTACACTCAGCTCAGTCATCTACAGTTTGGTTTTAATCACTGCATCCTACCCTACATTGTTATTTCCATTACTTTAAAATAAAATGAGTAAAAAAATATTTTGCATGTCTGTGATCAGTTCATAACACAGCTCCCAGTGTTCAGATTTCTTCAGGGGATTTAAAACCACTCTTTAAAATGTACCCACCAATGACGACTTAAATGAGACAACAAAATAGATGCCAGACAATTCACCACAGAAAGATGAATTCACAAGATAAGGTTTATGGACATACTGTATATATATATATTTATATTACTGGTGACTCGATTAAAATGTGCACTCGCTGCTTCCAAATTAAAATGGCTCTCTTTCTGATGAGCAGGCAAAAATTATTTGAATAAGGATCCCAACTATCAACCTTAAATTCATAAAATATCATTTCTACATTTTAAGAGAGACTTAGGGGGGAATTCACTATGCTCCGAATTGAGGTGCGTAGTGTTCGCCTCACTTTGGAAAAACTGAAATGCACATGCTGATGTCTGCGTGCAGGACATCAGCATGCACATAATACCATATGCGAAGTGAGTCGAACGCTTTGCGGCTCACTTCGCACTATGGTGAATGAGGGCCAAAGTCTTGCAATGTCTGGGATATAACTGCGTATTTTCATTAACCATTCAATTCATGCCTGTTTCTGGTATGTTTTCATTAAGGAAGAACTAATGCTCATTTTGTCTAGGGGAGATTCTTAATAGTTCAAGCTAACTACAGTATACTTAACTATCGCCTCCTTAACTTTAGCCCTGGCTCCTGCTTCGAGAAACGCCAATTTTATTTTCTTCTGTTGTGATGCTGGGATCCTCGTCAGGTTAATGCCTTCTTTTCAACATCACTGGTTTTTTCACTCGCACATGCTCAAACTGCTTTTGCGCTTCCTTAGTCAGAGATGTTGAAGAGGAAGGAAAAAGTGAAGAAGATCATATTACCGGAACAAAAGTAAATTGGCTTTATCTTGAAGCAGGCCCAGCGCTGGAGTGAAGGAGATGATCAGTAAGTATGGCTCAGATACTATTTGCAGAACAAAAAGTTGTAGCTCCTTAGCTAGCCATGATTCAATAAGCAGATAATAGTTCATCATGGCAACCTGAGATTATCTGCACAGTGGCTAAGATAAAAGACCCATAAAAAAACAGAAAATAGAATTTTTAAGTAATAATTTTAAGAAAACTACAAATCTCCTTATGCAAAAAAAATAAAGAAAACACAGTCCACTGCTGCTTATGCATATTTTTAAACTAAACTGGATTATATATATATATAAAAAAAAGAGAAATATTCCTTTAAGGAATGCACGTTAGCCATTTTGGTATAAGTTATAATCTAAAGCAATAACACATTCATTGGCCTTTTAATTGTTACATCAATTGTATCATCATTTTCTAATGTAATAACAATTACACGAGATGTAAATATAATTAAATGTTAATTGCGCTGTTTTAAGATTGCCAATGCAAAACACAGACACTGGGCATTCTACCAAAAACTGAGTAATGAGTTATGATGATTGTAAAAACATTATGATGACTTATGATGATTGTAGTTTGTATCATACGATGATGAAAAACAAGTTCAATGAATAAAAAAATAAATATGTTGTTCAATTTAGCGATGGGTTATCATTCTGCACTCCTGCAATGGTTTATTCCAGTTTATCTAATAATGTTTTCATCCTATGTGGTTTCTACATTGACATAAAATACATTTTGACACTTAAGACAAGAAACGAAAATGTTGGGGGGTCTTAGGTTTTATTTTGAGAAAACCAGTACAAGCCTCTTTTGGCTCCTGTTATATATGGGTGAGGAACCTGGCCCAGTTTGTCCTATAGACCTTATCTCTAAAGGAAGCTTCCTAGTAAAGTCACCATAGGACCACCTGCTATATAAGAAGATGCCTGTGAGCTCCAGTGCACATTTATGGGACTAAATTCACTTGCCTTCCTGCTCAAACTATGCCCAATATCAACTTTCTCATTCACACTTTCTCTATCCTTTCATCCCTACATGTGGGATTATTATAATACCATGTAATAGTGCAGTATAGTTTGTTTTGTTCTATTACATACAACTGTTTGTTCCCAGTGGGATCCATGGTCCCTGGTGTGGCTGCTACTGGCACACCCTTACGCTAGAAGTAGTTAAAGGAGGAACCATAGAGGAATAGAAGGATCAATGGGACAAAAGAACGATAGTCCCAAGGAATTAGAGGTGCACATCGTGCACAAAGTCAACCATGAATGCTGAAGAAACATAAAAGCAACTCAATGTGGTTTACTTCCACTAATCCAAAACACACTAGTTCATACTGTAATAGTGCAACATTTACATGCACAATATACATAAGATGTAGATGGGTTGGTTTTGTCATTTAACACTTTGCGATAGGATTAATTTTATAGAATTCAAACTCTATGAGTTAAGATTTTCCTAGATAGAGCAGTAAAGTTATTTGCAGTCATAAGAGAGTGCTGAGAAAGCGCTGTTCATTTTAATACGTTGTGTTGAAACAAATAATACTATTTCATCCCTGCTAAATCGGTATATATCTCTCTTCAAATGCAGACTTTTTCAATGAAATTTCAGTAAAACCCTTAAAGATGGAGTTCAGGTAGCTAAACAACATTTTGGAGATTCACTCTCCCTTCATCAGGTGGCACTGAATGAATCCCTGAAACATGTGATGTACTTTCAGTTTATCAATAAAGTTATGGAATAAAAGATCTTTGCAGTCTTGTGGTTTGGTGTGCTCAGAAGTACTGTGACACTGTTAATGCTTCTTGAGGTACTAAGGAGTACACTGAAGCAGAGTCTAAGGATCCCCTTGTTCTTTACCTTTAATCCCCGAAAAGGAGGTATGACCTTTGCTACTAGAAACTTCTAGGTCATAGACCTCAGGTTATCCTATCACTGGAAGCTGGCGTATATTCATATGGGTACACTGGGAGAGAGATGGATCAGGGGAGTTACCTAAAGCACGGGGTGACCAACAGGCTAATACTAGAAGCATAGAATTAAGCAGCATAATAGGTAATACCAGGAACAGTTTATTAAAATTTTGGCCTGAAATGGACATTCAATTGCTGTTCTCTGCGATTTTGAGACCGATTTTAGAAATGAAAATAACGACTGCCTGATCCCTGGCATTTATACACAACTGTATAAAAAGTTAGCAATTACCATTTGTGTCCTTCCCTTTTACATTAATGACTGATTATTGTAAAAAAAAAAAAAATGCAACATTGCTAACATTTTTTACACAAACATTTTTTGTTAACATTCGGATACAAACAAAAATTGCTAACATTTTAATGGCGAAATTTATTCAACTGAGAGAAAACGCTCTTGGTCTTTCCGAGTTTATTGATTATTAATCTCGCATTGTTCTTGTGAGATTTTTTCGATTTTTCATGATTGAATATTTTTATCTTGATTTTTCAATAAAAAGGTAGCCACACTACTAATGTAAAGTATGGAAACTTTCCATCAAACAATTAAAAAAAATCTTAGAACAATGCAAGATCTCGCTCGATAAACTCGGAAAGACCAAGAGCAATCTTTCCAAGTTTAATACATTTCACCATTGGACACAAATGGAAATTGCTAATATTTGGCTAACATGTTTTACACAAACTAATCATTAGTGTAGAAAAAGCATGTAAATATTTAGGGGCACTTTTAATTATAAATGGTTGTTATTTTTTTTAGCACCTTTTCTTACCATTGTGATAATTCTACTTTATACTTTTCCCCCAGAGTCACTATGGCAATACTAGCACTACTCATAACAATATCAAATGCAAAGATGTTTTCATAAAAGTAGCAAAAGGGTTTCTTATTAAGGGATATGTTATGCTCCAGCGCAGCAGCAGTTTTACATCAGAAAACTGCTACTCTGCTTGCTTTATTTCCCAAAACACACAGGAACAGGAAGTTAAGAGGATTGCAGTGTTTGCTGAGAGCAGAAGTAATTGGCAAACTAGTGAGAGCAGGAGGTAGCGCCGGAGCATAAAAGGCGATCAGTAAGAACTTCCCCCTCATCCCTGGATTTAACCAGATTTAAGTTCTCCTCTAATAGCGAGCCCTACAAAAGAGAAGCTATGGTTTACAGTACCTTTAATATTTTGATAATAATTGTACATGCCTCCCAAATTCAAACAAGTGTAAAGACAGCAAGTACTCTTAATAAGATCATTAAGACTTCTATAATCTCTAACATTCTTTATACTTTTTGGAAACATGAACGGATTTCCAGGAAAATAAATTATCTCCAAACTAAAAATGTCATAATACGCTTTTTCATATCAGCTCAATTTTGTCTTCAGTATTTACTACTGTTTAATTATTTAATTAATGCTGTTATTATTTCAGCTGATATGAAAAAAATGTGTGGGGATAAAAAAAAAAAAAAGAGGGGGGAGGGGCGGTATTGTGGAATCTGCCAGTTTTATATCTGAAATCAGCTATGATAAAAGTTCAACTTCATTTTTAACGATGCCTGGATACAGACCAAGCATTGCATTAGGGATTCACTTTACTACAGATTGCACTTCATCATCTTTACATCACATTTTACTCTCATTTTAAACAAAAGTAGCAAAAGACTTAAAGGGGGGAATTAATATAGGTCATTTTAACCTTTCTGATTCAATTTTGCTGTATTTGATACTATTTTATAAAGGGCTGATATTGGTAAAGATTGTTATTGATCAATATTGTCATCAGTGCACTTTGCACAGTTTTCAGTGCAGTTCTCGTTCTGTTGTATACCGACATCTATATCAATGGTATTTTATAATGAGAGTGTGGCTATTAGATGGATCTGCTTTAGAAATCAGCAAAAACTGTAATATTGATAGATAAGATTCAATTTTATTGTCACTGATTTTGCACAAATACACACCAGCGAAATATAACATTTGCGTCTACACCACTATTCCATGCAGGCGCGGTCCCGGCCCTATTGGCTCCTTGTGCCTCCCCCCCCCCCCGCCCTGCGCTGCCCCCCCCCTTGCCCCTCGCCTCCACTCACCTCCAACAGCTTTCCAGAGGGTCCTATTACCATCTCTTTTGTCTTTCGGGCATTAAAGTGCACCTGCCACCTCAAAACTAACACTAATTTAGGTTGTACTAATGAAATAAA